>JAXQGS010000019.1:0-49406 GCA_037040325.1 Mucor sp. M7501 | reverse complement strand
TGGCAATTGAGGGTCTCAACCGTGCATCTAACGCTAGATGGTGTAGTAAGGCATTTTCTAGCACCCAAAGGTGGGTTAACTCATTTGCTGGAACGATAGTTCTATATTAGGCTATTTACTGGTATTTGAGCGACCGCCTAACGAAAAAACAGAGGGAAACCCTCGCATTTTTTTTTAGAACTTTTGTGTGTGTCGAGCCCAGTCTAGCGGTGTGATTGGCTGAAACCTTGTGTAGCTAGTGAGATGAAATTACTGTAATCAGTGCAATAACGATTTCACAGAAATAGTAAAAGCAATGATAGAACGCAATAACAATTAACTACATCTTATTTGTGTATAAAGTGAACTGAAGATGCTGAATTTGAGAAAGGAAAGATGCGTACGTATCTTTATTCACGTTTGGATTTAGCTTGTAGAGGTAGTCATGATAAAGAGTAGTATAGTTGCAATTATGTGTGATCTTAATGTTAGCTTGGCACTTGATGAGGCCTCGAAAGTTGTATGCATAGTTTTTGACGCTTCTCCATTATGAGTCTTGAAAGCGGAAGACAACAGTCTATGATGATCTACATTTACGTACTTGTTTTAATTGAGATTTGTCAAACATAATAAATAAGTCTATGTAAAAATAAATGTCGATGAAAGTTTGCTTTTTCAAATGTACATAGAATCGTTTTTACTGCTGCCAAAAACGAAATTTCGAGTAGGTTAGATAAAGTGCCAATGCAGCCTCAATTCTATTACAGCAGCCTTTAATACGATATTTATTATAATTAACAGAGAAAATTAGTGAACAAGATGCTTTCTTGGCTACTAAATAGCCGAGTATCGCTTACTCATGTCTACAAAGGTAAGTCATATGTGCAATTTGTATCCTCTATTCTATGATCCATTGACATACATCTTTGGCTGCCTGAATCTCAAATGACGTGGGTTTTCTACTATACACACCCGACGAGCCAATTCAATTCTCTATTTCATTGTGGAAAAGCAACTCGAGTTTTTTCCCCTCTTCAACTTGATCATATACTAATAAAATGGTAAAAAAAAAAAAAAAAGAAAGAACAACACAACGTATGATGAGCCACCTATCAACTGTTTCATTTTGACTCATAGAGTGACCAATTTGATTGTGCCTTGGATTTGATGCGTCGTTTGCCACCTCAAAACGTGGAAGAGAACTTGTCTAAACTCTTTCACTTGGTAAGCCCTGACTTGGCCGATGAGTTGTTGTCAGCTATCGATCAACCTTTAAAAGTGAAACGCTGTGCAAAGACAGGAAAGGATTACCTGGTTTGCGATTATAACCGAGATGGCGATTCTTACAGGTGAGCCAATGTGGAGAGATACAGACGATCAAGGGGAAAAAGCTGACCTGATACGTACGTGTTATTATCACTATAGATCTCCTTGGAGCAACGAATACGAGCCCGAGTTGTCTGATGGAGCTGTTCCCTCACCTACGCTTCGTAAATTAGAAGTTGCTGCCAATGATGCATTTGATACCTACCGTGAAATGTACTATGAAGGCGGTGTTTCATCGGTTTATGCATTCGAAATTGATGACAAATTTGCTGTTGTAGTATTGATCAAGAAAGGTAAGTTTTCTCGATATCTAGGATTGCATATGCTAAATCTCTGAATAGTTGGTGATGGCGCTAGACGTATGAAGGGTGCCTGGGATTCTATCCATGTGTTTGAAGTTCAAGAGCGTGGACGCAATGCACAATACAAGCTGACATCCACTATTATGCTGTACATGATCACCAACAACCAGGACCTCGGTAATTTGAACTTGAGTGGCAGCATGACGAGACAGATCGAGCAGGACTTCCCTGTGGATGATCCAGCTGCTCACATTGCCAACATTGGACGCATGGTGGAAGACATGGAGATGAAGATGCGCAACTCGCTACAGGAAGTCTACTTTGGAAAGACCAAGGATATCGTCAATGATTTGAGAAGCTTGGGATCCTTGGAAGAAAGCAGAAAGCAAGCACAAATCCAAAAGGAAATTGTAGAGAGACTGAATAGCCGTAAATAGCATCTTTGGGAACTCCATCGTTCCTGCAAAACAATAAACGCAGATCATCACATTTGACACAAAGACCATTTCATCTAACATCGTCTTTTAATTGATTCTTTATTGATTCTAAAAGCCAAACAGCAACCCCAAACACTTGATCTTTCGTATAAATACTGCTCTCGCCGCCTCCGTTGACAAAGTTATTCTATCACAAATGAACAATCAAAACTCTCAGGCACCACGTCGTTTCTTTCGTCCTTTGGGTAATCCAGAAGTGGATACGTGTATGCGTATGTCACAGCAGAATATCCATCGGGAAAACCGTAAAACTAGACCTTGAAGAACGGCAGTATGAACGAGTCTTACCTCATCCACTGGGTTACCTCGTGAACTGATGAGAATACTTGCTGGCTTTCCCAAAGATGGTGGCCATTTCTAGCTACCACGAGCAGCTCTGGATCCGCCAAAAGAGTTGCAGCGAATGAAGAATGGCTTGATCGCATCAGCTTGGGTACTGCACGGAAAACGACTACTGCCGTTGGTTTTCTCAAACTGTTGCGATCACTAAGAGTGGTTTTATTGCAAGAATCGGTTTACATGCGAAGACTCTTTTCGGATCATTTCCTCTGGCACCACGTTGTATTTGACCATCCTCTTTACAAAAAGCTCGGCGAGTAGGTTGGAGAATATTTGCAATTATCTTTCGTGAACTAGCCTCGTAGCAATTCCAGAGATGTGCTACATAATGTGTAAGTACGTAAGGCCACTGATCTTTTCAGCATGGAACTGCGCGCTGCTTTGCCCTTCCTTGGTGGCCGCAACCACAAGCTGCTCGCTTCAAACAAATTTTATGCTGATGCCGATCGTTACAGAGAAAGTCTGCCTTAAGCTAGTCCTCATGAATTTGCTCCTACATGATTCAAATAAAACTGTCGTATAACAACGTCTCCCTTAACATTCTACTTGTAATCGCGAACGTTCGATTCTTTCTTGAAAACATTATAAGATAACTGTAAAGAAAGAACCCAAATTTGCCTGGTGTCCAACTCTTAACATTTTTAATTTATATGGCGCGTAAAGTCATAAAACGTATTACCAAATTCAATTCATGATTGCTGTACAGTATCGACACAAAACCTATTCCATCCACCAGCCATGGGACAAACCACCACTGACGTTTCTAGCTATGGCAACGACAAAGACATGAAAATGTTCGTGCTTCCCGTGGCCACTATAAAAGGCTAAAAAGCTATACTAATTGCCGAAAGATGCATAAAGAATTCAACGCTAACACATGCCTACAAAAAGTAAACGCTCTGCTGCCAATATCCATGTACCGGTGTCATGTGTAATCATTGCCGGCATTGTTCTTATCTCATTGACAATTGTGAGTTCCTTTGATCAGGCGCAATCATTGCTGAAACCTGCTTTAGGCGTGGAATGTCTATGGTTTTACACTAAAGAGGCGCCACTTGTCTAAAGACCCGCCTATATCAATAAATCCAATGAATCCAGAAAGCTTACATGAGCAAGGATTGGCAGATCAACGGTGGTGTCAACAATGATCTACCCAGTCAGGAACGACAACTGTTGAATCGGCAAGTTTGATCGATTAAATTTTGACTTTTGGTTTTGGTTTTACATCACGCAAAATCATTAAAATGTGCCTGGATGTACCGGGAGGTCCTAGCTTACATGCGATCAACAACTTTACCGCATAGCGTTAACAACTACATAAAGCAGGGTTCGCAATATCCTCGTATTATACTTCAGAAGTATTATGAACACACCAAAAGCTAATAAGCACAAATTTATCTGCATACATGTCTTTTTGAGTCAAAGCCCAAGTGAAACTCGCATACTATTTGACATTTATCAATGCCAGACTTTCTAGGAGATTACAAAGCGTAAATATACGTCGGCTGAATCTGCTTTTACTTGATTACAATCGTGGAGCAGATAGTCCAGCAAATTGCTACAATTGTAGCCAAAGTTCATGGGATAGTAGATCGAGTTACATAACTACTATTATAGCTTGAAGTGGGGTATCAATGAATGCCTGTGTGATTCAATCGAATAAATCAAATGCTATTTCTGGGGAAAAGAGCTCAATGGAGGTTGGGAAAGTGCTCAATGGAGGTTGGGAAAAAACCCCTCTCACTCTTCGTTTGCATGATCTGGAACATTTGACGCTATTTTGAAAATCATGAGATTGTATCCAACCTTCATTGCTTCTGTATGCGCATATTATAGAGTGCTGTCAATCTTGGTGGTATTTTTTATTCCCTTTTTTTTAGCGCTCCATTACCCCCATTATCCTTTTCTTTCCACTCTTCCTCTCTCTGTCTCTCTCTCTTTCCCTTTGTTAACATAAACTCTTTGGTTTTCTGAGCTGTCAATACTCATTTCGTAACACATTTATCCTCGGATCATACTACCAATCCTTTATTGACTGCCTGAGCCTTACATTTCTACACATCCCATCTAATACAAATGGAAGGAAAACGTCAGAGACAGGATAGTGATGGTAAATAAAAATACCTAATGTTTACATTAGGAGCTATAGCTCACTCTTTGATAAAAGATCCACAGCAGCCTCCACAACATGCTGGCCCATCAGAACCCAAGAGAAGACGCCCTGGGATAGGCTTGCCAAAAAGTAAGTATAAAGAGGAGTAGCCATTATGAATCATGTCTCATGTAATATTTCCATGATAAGGAAAAGCACCAAGCACCCCCACCACCGCTGGCCCGTCTGAAGAGCAAGGCCCCTCTGGATCGCTGCCATCCTCCCAATCCTCCCAGCCGCGTCCAAGCGGGCACGGTGCTTTGAGATACCAAGCTGTGCCATCCCCGGCAAGAGTGCGTCGCCCAGATCCCCAAAAACCAACGTTTAACATTGCTCACCCCGAACACCTGCAAGCTGCTGTGGCAAAGCTCAATGAGCAAAAGTACAGAAGCCATAGCCAAAGTAGCTCACAAGGGAAAACTGGGTCGTCTCAAGGCCATGGCTCTCGCCCCTCTACCTTTACTGATGAAACCAGTGGTCCATCACAGCCTCGTCAAGAAACATATTCGCCTTCAAGTGTCCCTGTCATCCAACAAAAGCACCCATTCAACATCACTGGCAATGTACCTACTACCAACTTGTCTCCTGGTCAAGATGATGAAAGCGCTTTTCAAGAGGCCTTCCGCCGCATGAATGCAGATACTTTTAACGAGAGCCTCCATCGCTGCAAGAGCAAGTTGTCACTCTGCAAGCTCCATGTGTCCGCTAGCACTGTTTCAGATATCCTGAATGGCACATCACCACATGATGTTAGCATTTTTTTCAACCAAGTCCACATCAAGCCGAAAGGCTATCTGCTCTTGTATTGTCTCTGCCAGGTCCTTAGAATCCAGGCTTACGTTTTCTCGACCAGAAAGCGCCCAATCATTGTCACCCCCGCCACTGGCTCAACCAAGCACTCCGTGGCTTTGCTGGTACATGCAGACTCTTACTTGCAGACCACAACCTGGTACTCGCTGGAGCACCACCAGGCCATAGTCCCCTACCAGCCCAACCCTCCAGACGAGTACTACAATCCCAACGTTGTGGCTGCTCGTCGTCCCGAAGGTGCTGCCAAGCCGAGAGCGCCACAAATCAAGCTGGGTGGTTCTTGGGATGATGCCAAACTCATTGCTGCGCTCCGGAAGGCAGTTTTCCCCAGATTCCGCAAACAATGGGACGCACACAAGGCCAAGACCAAGGGGCCGGATCCATTGGACACCTTCACATTGTCAGCTAAAAGATTTCCACAAGGGGTCGTTGCTGCTGCTCAAACGGATATTGAGGCACAAATGAAAAAAGCAAACGAGCCAACAAAGACGAATCCCACATGGCTTGCAACTAAGATCAGTACAATGAAGAAGCCTGGCAAGTTGGCTTTGGAAGCAGGAGCGAAAGCAAAGCATGTGTTGGAGGATCTTACAAAAGAGTTCATAGAAGCCATCAAGAAGGAAACTAAAGAGCCTGCTGGTCCCTCAAAGGCATCGTCTTCTGCTGGCCCCTCAAGAGCTACAACGGCTGCTGGCCCCTCAAAACCTACAAATGCTTCTGGCACCTCAAGAGCTACAACTGCTGCCGGTCCCTCAAAGGCATCGTCTTCTGCTGGCCCCTCGAGACCTACAACTGCTGCTGGCCCCTCGAGACCTACAACTGCTGCTGGCCCATCGAAGCCATCGAAATCCTCTGGCCCCTCCACCACTGCGTCTGGTCAATTGTCTTCAAGGGACAAGGGCAAAGGCCGTGCCAGTGATCCTCCTCCACCAGCCGAGACACCTACTACCGATGACGATCAAGATGAATCTAATCTTCGTATCATATCTCGTGGCTTGAAGACTGTCATCAATGGTCAGCTGGATTATGGCTTGTTCTTGGCAAGACTGCAGGCTCTTCAAAGGACGACTCATGAAGCTATGGTTGGTCTTTCCGCTTGTTTGGGTATCTTGCAAGAAAACCTTTTGAATGGCCATTTATCCGGTCCGTCTTCCTTCACCTTGAATCCCCAATTATTGGACCTTGATCAACGTGGCATTTTTCAAGATGTGGGTCCCATCGCTTCCCTGGATAATGTCGACGATATGGTTCCTCGGTACTTTACCTATGATGGATTCCACAGAATTATCTGTACAGTGGTGGGTGATAAAAATTCAGACAAGCACTCTGACAAGTAAGTACAGGCAGTGGCACTAGCAGTGATGGGATCAAGCTGTACTCATTTTTTTTACTTTGGTTGCGCAGGGTCTTGGAAGCCATCATGGCCCAGCTCCCACAAAACCTGCATGTCGAATTCAACACCGGTTACACGCTCAAGGCTAGCTGCAGGCAGTTTTTTACCAGCTTTTCCAACATGTGGACGCTTGCCAAGTGTCGCGCTGATCTTAGGGTCATTCTTGATCTTCTGCTTCGTATGCATTTAGCCCAAGACAGGTTCTTCGGTCCCAAGAAGCAGTACAAGAAGAAAGTTGCCGGTGACAAGACTAAACACCCAAGAATCCAGTTGAAGCACCATATGGACAACTTGTTTTGGGCACTTTTGCGCAACAAAAGCGCTGATGTAATCAACCACTGGTGTCAAGTACTCTTCGACCATCGCCAACAGCAGATGTCTACTACAGCTCAAGGGGAGCAAGAAGCCCATGTTGAAGCCCAATCTTCTGCTCCAGAACAAGCACCTACTGCTGCTCAGGCTCCATCACACGTCACGGAAGAAGGCCATGCTCCTGAAGCTCAACTTGATAATGAAGACGAGGAGGCTGACGAAGAGGCTGACGAAGAGGCTGACGAGGAGCAAGATAACGAAGCCGAGATGGAGCAGTCAAGAGACCCCAAGAACATCACTGCCAAGGAGATCAAAGCTCTGGTATCCGTGTCGCTGATGCTGTGTCAGTCACCCACCATCCAAGGCAACGTTGACGCTGACTATATCAAGAAGCAGCTCTACACTGACAAGCAAAAGAGCATTCCAGCTGGGAGCCTCCAGATCTGTGCCAAGATAATCAATGGTCTGAAAAACCTGATCCCAAAGACCGAAGCTCCCTTCCAAGCGCTCCAATGGTTCCCAATCAGGCAACTTCGCAACGCCGTCGTCAAGTTTGCTGGCAACAAGACCAAGCTGAACGAGTTGGCCATGCAGCCTACCAAGGAACCAACTAGCTGGGACTACGACGCTATCAGGGTAGACTCTTATACGCTCTATTACATGTACGCAACCGACCACAATATGGTCAAGGAAGATGGCAATACATTATTTACAGCGGCAACGAGAATCCAGACGGAAGCAGACAGGCGGGCACTGTTTGGCAATTTCTTCAAGAGCAAGTACCTGGTCAACATCTTCCAGCAGCAGAAACTGCAATTCCAATTCAAGTTTTCCTTCAAAGATCAATATGACCTGCAGTTTCTCGGTGCTGGAAGGACAACCAATGCGCAGCAGCAACCTCAGTCGGTGTCAACAAAGCTGGATCCTGCAACAGATCAAGACAAGGAGCTGGCCGAGACTCTGGGTGACCAACTAAAGGCAACAAAAGCTGAGCTGGCTTCCATCTCCAAGAAGCTGAAGGTACTGGAGGCTGAAAGAAGGGAGGCTGCTCGTCTCTCTCGAGCGCATGAGAAGGAGCATGGATCTCTCGATCCCCAACTGTACGGTCATCTCAAGGGCATCCGGGCTCAGTGCAACGCTCTGTACTTGCAACAGCAAAAGCTCCAGGACAGCAAGTCTCAGGATCAGTCTCGCCTGTACATGCTCAACAAAAGGATACACGGTCAAGCAGTCGTTGTTGCCAAGCCTGTCCCGGTCCCAGAATCCTTTGGCCCCAAGACCAAGATCCAGGGCATCGACCCTGGCGTTGTCACCATGGCTAGTGGTGTGTGCTCCGATCAGAAACCACTGTTTGCATCCATCAACCGGTTTCAAGCGTTGCAAGGCCACGAAGAGACGGTCCATCACGGCATGGATGATGATGCCGCTTTCCAGATGACATCCAAGATTGTCAACGCTGCTGTGAACACCCAGACGTCGCCCACCAACTCCACAAAGAAGAAACAGAAGAAGCGAGTGAAGAGGAAATGCCGACTGCGCAGATTCTACGGCAAGCAGTGCTCTCAACACAGGCGACAGATGCAAGGCAAGTCCTTTTTGACTTTCACTGGAAGCTGGCACGGCGTATCCACGTACATGAAGGGCCACACAAGAAGATCCACAAAGCCTTACTACAGTCGTATGCGTGCTCATGGTCAAGACGCGGTCATCGCCACCAACGAGTTTGCTTCCACCATCACCTGTAACAGCTGCTTTCGTAGAAACAAAAAGCAAGCGCAAACACTCTCCAGCGGCAAGCTGGTCTCAATCAAGGGCGCTGTTGTATGCGTGAATCCAGACTGTCCAAGAAGGAAGACGTGCAGAGCTACAACTGTGAACCGAGACGAGAATGGTGCAAGGAACATCGCCCTCATTGGCTTCTCCAAATTAGTCTCTCAAGATGGCCACATCCTGCCTCCATTCAGATCGTACCATAACTCAAATAAGTAAGTATGCGCCGTTGCTCGTTTACGGTATCTTATGCTGACTCGTCTCTCATCAGGTACCACTTATCCCCCAACTTCGTAGCATACCAGCCCGGTGACACTACGAAGCCCTCTCAAGGAGGTGACGAATTTCAAGTCCCACTGGACTTATAATCGTAAATAATAAAGCGGTTCACTGTTACCATTTGACTTTCCTCACTATATAAAACGCGCTTTGGTTTGTTGTTGTACAGCTGTTCTTCTTTTTTCTCTCTTTATTCTTTATATCAAACAAGAAAGATGCGCTCCATTTTCGTAGTGCTTTCAACGGTTATTGCCGCTTGTACATCTGTACTCGCTCAAGGAACTGCATCCATGAGAACGCACTCCATCTCCATGCCTTATATTGGTAATGCTGCTGCCTTGCGTTTCGTTACTGGAATACTCATCATATTGTATAGACGATGAATTGCAAAACAGATGGTTCGATTTTGCTGGAAATACCATTATTAATACCAACCATCAAATCCGTCTCACCTCAACAAAGCAATCGCAATTAGGCTATTTATGGTCTCGCCTGGTAAAAGAAAGATGCGATAGTTTTACATTTGGATGCAACGGTATTCACTCTGTCATAGCCTTTGATTGGCGATAACTTTCAAGTAGAATTCGAGTTTAGAGTTGATGGCAACTCTGGACATCTTTATGGCGATGGTTTTGCTAGTAAGTAGACAACAGAAAATGGCGTGCTTCAGTGTGCAGAGGCCTAAAACGACACATCATCTACTAGTGTGGCTCACCAAGCAAAGAATGACTGAGGGCCCTGTTTTCGGTTCTGTCGATAGATTTGAGGGTCTTGGTGTCTTTTTTGATACCTATGATAATGAAAGAGCTCACGTAAGTCTCTGCTGTGTGTGATGTTGAATCAGGAAAACATTGTGCTGATGGAGTATTCGTTTAGCGTCATACTTTCCCCTATGTTATGGCCATGCTCGGTGATGGCATGAAGTCTTACGATAACAACAAGGATGGCAGTGATACTGAACTGGCTGGCTGTGAGGTAAGTTGGTCAAGAGCGTACCCCTGAGGCCAATACAATTTACACATACATCTCCTGCAGGCTGATTTCAGAGCCAAGGGATACCCCACTCGTGCTCGTTTAACCTATCACAAGAAGAACTACCTTCAATTGGATTTGATGTGGCGTCAAGAAGATGAATGGGACAAGTGTTTCAAGGTTCATGATGTTACTCTTCCTGAACAAATCTATCTCGGTTTCAGCGCACACACTGGTGAAGTTACAGACAACCACGATATCATCTCAGTGCTCACCAAATCCATTCCTCCTGCTGTCAAAGAAGCTGCACCTCAACCTGCCAAGACCAAGAAGAAGTCTGGCTCTGGCAGCAGTGTACTCGGTGTTTTGTTCAAGATGATCTTGGCTGGTGGTCTCGTTGGTGTTCTCTTTGTTGGTTATCGTTTCTATGACCAAAAGAATAGAATGAAGCGTTTTTAAGATCAGCATAATTTGAATTTTAGGCCAATCAAATGTCAAAATGTGTATAATAAAGCAAGCTTTTCATGAGATACAAGCGAGGATTGGAATCGACCCTTTCAGTGTAGAGTGCTGTTGGACACGGTTAAGCTAGCACAAATGGATATTGCCTTTTATTTAAACAAAAAGGCAGGTTTTCTAACCATCATGGTATCTGAATTGCAGGACAGTCTTCTACTCACAAAAGCCTTCTTTTCTCCAGTAAGCAATATATTTTTTCAATAGATCTGCATTGAATGAAGGTGCTTTGCCAAGATGAGGTACAGCTTGGATGGTTTTTTCAGTGTTCCAATGAGGCGAATCAGCAAAATCCTTGAAAGAATTCTCATAAAAGGACATCAATTTGTAAGCGGGGGCATCTTGACGCTTTGACAGTGCCTTCATCCATTGTTCAGTAGGAACAACATCAAACTTCATACCGCATTGCTTCATAGCCTCCAGGACATCAGACCACAAGACTTCATTGGGGTTCACAATATGATACACAGCTTCAGAAGCATTGGCTCTATCAACAGCAGTGTCGATCATAATTTTTGCAATAGCACGAGAAGCAAAATCGAGTGGGATCCAATCTATGCGATTT
This sequence comes from Mucor sp. M7501, assembly GCA_037040325.1. Taxonomy (NCBI): domain Eukaryota; kingdom Fungi; phylum Mucoromycota; class Mucoromycetes; order Mucorales; family Mucoraceae; genus Mucor; species Mucor sp. M7501. The sequence continues at coordinate 38,194 of JAXQGS010000019.1, read as the reverse complement.
GTGAGCTCTGGCATTGATTTGAGCAACATGCCACCACTGACAATCATGGCGGGAAACTGCTCGCTGGTATTCCAGGCACCATTGACAGAATCACCACACACTTGACCAAGACGCTCAATATAGCAGGGAAAGTTCTTGTCTTGAGACAGGTAAGTCATCAAATGCTCACAAATGTACTTGCTTTGACCATATCCAAAGCTGGCTGCCACTTGGGGATCACAGGCCATGGGTACTTCTGGAATGACAGGTCCGTATTTAGCGGTAGCAGCGATGGATGAGACGAGATGAAAGTGCATTGGGTTCTTGCGTTTGTATGCAAACTTGATCAAATTGTAAAAGCCAACAATGCAGTTCTTTTCATAGTGAGAGACAGGTCGATTGAAATTGAGGAGCCATGCACAAGCTTGAACGACAGTAACTTCTTTCTTCAGGCGGTCATAAAGCTCTCGAGAGAAGCCAAGGTAAGCCTCCTCTAATTGCATTGGCAGCGCCTCAACACGGCTAGGGTGTAAAAGAGAGGTATCCAGAGAACGACCAGCGAAAGCATCTCTGATGCGTGCCATCAAGTCAGTGCCCTCACGACCACGAACAAGACAATACACCTTTTTGACCTTGTCAGATTGAAGCAAATCGCGCAAGATAAAGGAGCCAACAGCGCCTGTAGCGCCAGTCAAGAGAACAACATGCTGTCCGCCTTTAGGATAGCTGCTAACCGCAACAGAGAAATCGCTCTTGGCCTTGCGAATGTACTTTTGTAGAATCTCTTCAGTCTCTGCATAGTGTCTTGCCTTGACATCTTTTGGTGTTTCTTCAGATCCAGCCATGAGAGCGTTGCGGATAGATTCAATACTGGGATGCTCAAACAAGAAATTCAAAGGTACATTCTCGAATGTTTGAGCAATACGGTTGCGCAACTGGATCGACAAGAGAGAGTTAAGGCCGAGATCAAAGAGAGACGTGGCCAAGTTCTTTGAAAGGGTGCTTGGATCAGCTATTGAAAGAACAGCAGAGACCTCTTGAATAAGGTAGGTGTCAATTGTGTCAGCAGACCAGGGAGCAGCACTGTCTTTAACCTTGGAAGCAGCAGGAACAGCGGAGCCATGGATGAAATCATTGTAGAGCTGATCAATGACTTGGCCGTACATTTGGACGACCCTTTTACGAGGAACAGTGCCCTTATCAGTGTGAGGCAGATGACAATCAAATGGCATAATGTAGACCATTTGTGGAAGCAAATGACTATGCGTAGGAGCGTTGACATTAGCCTCAGAAACAGCAGCGTGGACCTGATCAATCATTTGCTGAGGAGTGTACCCAAAAGCATGCTCTTCATCCAGCTCAATCAAAGCAGCAGTGCACTCACGACCTTCTCCAATGACACTGCATAGCTTGACAATAGGAAATGCGAGAAAAGCAGATTCCATAGGAACAGGGTTGGTCTTTTCGCCATTTTTCATTGCCAAAGTATCGTCTTTACGGCCGAGGTACTTCCATTGATTGCTGCCTTTGGAGATCTCTGTGAAAATGTCACTTGTGTCATAATCTCCATCAGGACGGTTAGAGACACCAGTAGCAAGAGCAGGAGAGTTGCCCTTGATGATAAGCGAATACTGATTTGGTTCATTCTCAACGGGCTCCCATCGGATGTAAGGAGAAGCTACTTCCATAGGAAGCAACGTGTTCCATTTGCTGCTCTTGGTCTTTCTCATATCAGCACCAAGCACGAAATTGATTTCTAGTGTGTGTGCAGGCGATTAGACTAGGTTTTTAATGCGTTCACAGCAAAGCGAGTATCTTACCTGTCATTCCGTAGGTGTTGCAAATGTTTACCTTGTTACTATGTAAATAATCGCCAATCTTTTCGTCTAGAACAGCACCGATGATGCTGCAAATTTGAGAAATGATAAGTTATAAGCATGTTTGTGCGCGTCAATTCAAAGCTACGCACGAAATATATTCTAGTTTTTGAAGTGGAACAAAGTCTTTGGGCTCATTCAGTGATGGAATCAACTGGTCAATAATGAGAGGAGGGGCGAACATGTGAGTACCATTGTTGACTTGAAGAGCTGTCAGGAGATCGCGAGCAGAGGGAGGAAACTTGGGAAGGAAGATGTTGCTGCCACCGACAAAAGACATGTTGAAAAAATGCATAAAACCAGACACGTGGAAGCTGTGGTATTGAAACTATCAGTGATTGCCTATGCATTCTTCTGTTTGTACTTACATGGGAAGACAGCAAAGTTGAACATCACCGAAACCGGGGGCAATGCGAGAATCTTGACCAGAAGCATGGTTAGGGATAGACTGGATACCGCAAACAAAATATCTATTGCTAATACGAATAGGCTTTGGGAAGGCAGTGGAACCAGAACTATGCATAATAGCGCACGTCTTTTCGATATCCTCCTTGCTAAAGCTCTTGTCCAGAACCTCGAGAGAAATGGGATTCAGTGGTTGCTTGATACGATCTGTCAAATCAAAAGATGGAAGCACATGGCAAACAGTGCCATCGACTTTAGCTGCAGCACTTTGAGCCAATGCGGCGTACTTTTTGGTAGAGAATATGAAACGGCAATTTGTCTTTTCCAATAGATTGACAACAGCAGCTTCAGAATTACGGGGAGACAGAGCCAAGAACGTAATACGCAACTTTAAGCACGCAAGAACACTGAGAAAGTATTGAACAGAATGGTCTGCAATGAAAGAAATAACGCCGTAGCCTTTGACCTTGCTACTCCATTCGCAGGCTAAATTCGTCGCAATGCAATCCACCTCAGCGTACGTAAGTGTCTTGTATCCCAAACCACCATTGTCAAGGCGGCCATAGTAACGAACAAATACGTTGTTAGCATACTTCTCGACTTGCTTTTCAAAGACGTTGATCAATGCAAATGATTCCTTGTAGTTTACAGGCAAATCTTGATATAATACTTTTTCTGCTGGCATTTCTGATAAATATGGGAAAAGGGAGTTTGGATTGTTACAATGTATTTATATGTACAGATTGAAGACCATTATCTACATGTCATAGAGAAGTTGCATGCCAAAAAAAGTTCTTGATGAAACGAAATTGGATCTATAAAGGTAAAAAGGGGTTGCCTTTCAATTCTGTCTGTTCAATGGTGTTATTCAAACTTGCTTCTGGGAGCTGTTAATCGAGATGAATACAGCCTATCTATGCAGTTGCTGCAATGCCCGTGTGCTTCGATCATGACGCCATCAGTGTCGTCACCATAGAACCTGCCTAGTACTAAGGCGTCTGAATTCAACATGTCCTTTCTATTTAGCCTACTTTGGCTAAACTTAAGGATGGCCCAGAGTCACTCTACTACGGTATCTAGTACGAGGAACTAACAATTCAAATGCACAAAGCAGCAAGGCGATAGCTTAACAAAATAAGCAGCACTGACATGGATAAAGTTTGAGTAGCTTGACTTGTTAATTTAACTTGACCACTTTGTTTCAGGTCAATCAGACAAGCAGACGCATCAATTAAATGCTTCTGAATGCACCAACATACCACGCTTCTCTTTTTCAAGACAGGTTGATAAAGGATAAACCTCCCTCATTTGCAAATAGACCGAAAAGTCTCGCGCATGATGGTTGACATGAATCATGTGCATTCAAGTACATTAAAGGATACAGTGCGGCTGGATGATTACTTTACCAAAATTGCTCCTTCTTGAGTTCTGCTCATCAGTTCTAGACGATTAAAACTATTTAAATGGTATGTTTTAATAAGAACGAGCTGTAATCCCTCCCCACGAACTACGGTGAAAAAGCCGACCTTCGCTTATCCGCCAAATGACACAATGTCGATCGATCGATTCAGATTAGTATATCAATTCGATACTTGGAGGTGAATCTCAGTGCTGAATTTTGAGTCCTTATATTTGCCTTGAACTCCTTTACAATCGCATCATTTCTTATCAGCAGATCTCTCCCCTCTGCTGGTATATGCGTCTCAAAGGAGCAAGCATAGCTTGACTATTTGCACAACGCATTTGAAATCGAGGCAATGTCAAACTTGATTCAAGCTCCTTGCGTGTCCCTCTTGTCCGCATAATGCATTGTTTCGTTAGATGATAAACTACAGACCATCAGATCAGATGTTATTAAGCGCAATGTTCAGTGAGCAGCCCTCAAATGTATTTACCACTGTAAAATCAAGAGTTTATATCGCTTGTATCTCGCCAACGAAGCTCAATATCGGCCTCAAAACCGGTGTAATCGTGTTCTACGACATGACATTAGGTTAGGAATCACTTTTCAGCAATTTGTGGGGGATCGAGTTGATCATCGATTTCTGCCTTGTACTAGCAAGGGAAAAATTGATGATTTTGAATGATGGAGGTTTTCACCTCAAAAACGAAGTTTTCTACTAAGGTGTTCCTAAGTTCAAACGAACCGCAATGAAGCATAGGAGCATGTGAAGGTGTCTTTTGATCGATTTACTATAGTGTTTGTAGACCTTTCCTCCAAAAACGTATTTTGCATTTTTTGGCAGTTGCTCTCCACAGACTGAAGGGATCACTTTGAAATTAACACCATTGGATTCCTCGTTCGATTTTGCATGTATAGGTCTAGAGAAATACCTGCTGTTCGCATAACAACTTCTTGTGTAATTGCCCCTGAAAGGTTTTTGGATGTCCAAAACGAGAATCTGGTGGCAGCAGCTCTCAAATTCAATCTCAGCATAGGCTGCGTTTTGCCCTGGCTGTCATCTTTTGTATAGTAAAATACACTGTAGACGTCTAATTGCTTTTGCTACGCTCAATAACTGCTGGGTATCACCCTGTAGGTTCTAATTGCATGTTGCTGCATTTAGAAACCTGAAATTTGAGTATACATGTTTTCGTTATTTGGCACATTTCTTGGGTTCAGACGACAGTCTTGGTGAGATGTTCTGCTATGGCTTTCTGAGCCAAATCGACATGAATTGGCTATCATATGCATCTGATAAACAAGGAAAAAGGTTCTTGTAATTACGCAACGCAAGTTTAATCAGATGTGTTACATACACTTGATAACGTCCAAAACTATATATGCAGAACTGGTTTAAATCAAATTTATATTAAAAAGCCATTGCAAGTCTATAGAGCTATTATACTAGCTAGCAAGAATAAATATACACACGTTTACTTGAAACCAGAAGACTTGGTCTTCTTCTTCTTTTTCTGAACCACCTTTTTTCGAGAAGCAAAAGCACCTTCCACAGGCTGTGTGGATACGTTTGCAAATGTCCTTGTAGGACTCTGAGGCACAGATAAGAATTGTGTAGTATGGGTGGTAGGGCGATGTGGAGATAGCGATTGTGTTGATGCATATGCCTGTGGTTGTGTTGAAGCCAAAGAAGTCTTCTTGGAGGAGGTCTTTGGTAGTGAAGCAGCCTTGGATTTTTTGATTTTCGGAATAAGCGATGTGGATTTGACAATGGCAGGTATTGTTTCTGCTTCCACCTCAAGCGTGTCGTTGCTGAATTCGGGAAAGAGCGTGCCAGACGAGCGTCTTCTTTTGTATATATTTACAGAGGGGAATACTTCAGGTTCAGGTAGACTTGAAGTATCGTAGGTGGGGAACGGTAGATTATCGAATCTCGAGTCGTCAATGGTCCAGCAGTGAGACAAGACTTTTGTAGTAGTTGTGGATTCAAATGTGATGTTTGGTTGTCGACCGAGATATTGAAATGTGTGAGGGTCGTCTTGATGTGGCAATGGATGTATGATGAGTTTGGACAGCTGCGTTTCCTTCTCGTGCGCTTCCTTTAGTTTTCGATTCAATTCTTGATCTACAGGTTTGCAGTGGCGTAATACTCCGGGTATAGTGATTTGTCGTCCTCGTTCAATGTCTTCATGCACTTCCATTTCGAGCAGGAAATCTGTCAAATCCTCTAAATCGTATTCTTGAAACGTCTCATCCTTAAACAGGGCGCGGCTACACAACACATAGCATCAGCGTCTTTTTGCTTTCCCAGTGTGTCCATTTTACCTACAATGTAGTGGGTGCTCTCAATTGCCGTACACGAGATGCCATGTCCGTCTTGAACTGCTCTGTCAGTGCAGTTAACCCGCATTGAACGCTCTCCTCTAAATAAGATTCAAACTTTGTCATTTGGATGGTGAATACCTCGGCATCTCCCTTATGCACGCCCTTTTCATTGGGTAGCATGGCTAATTTCGCGCCTCTCTGCAGCTGATCAAACCGTTCATGCGAGGACTTGATCACAAGCCGAGGTTTCCCCCTTGTAAAGCGGCCGCTGTCTATGGTGTCAGGTTTGGTGGGCAAAAGTGCCAGGTATTGGATGGTGACCGATCCATCTTCAAACACACGCAATGCGCTAAACATGGCGTATCCTTGGGTCGTGTCCTCTGGATGCTGAGATGCGCGTAGGTTGAATGCAATGCCCATGGATCGAATTCGGCAGTCTTTTGTATCGTGCAAGTCGTCAAAATGGTAAATGGACAGAGGCATCTGATGCAAGCCAAGCACTCTGACAGTCGGTGCCATGCTAATAATAGGACACGCTCTCTATTGAGTTGCTGTTGTAATTACTGACTCTCCTTTGCATGCTTACCTCTTGGTTGCGTTTCTTTCATAATGAAATTCCATTATGGTAGCACGTTGTGATTCGTTTGAAAATGCCATAATGCGCCCTGATGATAGACATCACGTTAACAATGCAAAGCTCCTGAATGCTCTCTCTCCCCCCCCCCTTTTGTCATACAGAAGAAAACACTTACAGTTTTGATTCGACAAGTCCTCTAAAAACAGTGTTGACGGTAGCCCATCCTTCAAGCCGTGCATCCACACAACCACTGGACTGTCCAGTCTTTTGGTGTCCATAATGACCACAGACTCAATTGTTGCAAAACAGTACAGCTCTGCCTTGTGCGAAGTTTTAAATGCAACGATACGGTCATTTGATACCGCCAAGGTGTTTGCTTGAACCATGTCGTTCTATATTTACCACGTTAATTAGACTTTTTCACTCTCCACATCATAAGCTGTATTTACACTGTAGTTCCACTCTTTGATGCATTCAGGAGAAGCTAATAGAATCGAAAAGGGCGTCTTTCCATAAGCGCATGATCTCCATCGAGAAATGTAATTTGCAGTCTCTGGCACTGGATCCACATCAGAGAAAACGACCTTGTTGTTGGCAGCGTCCATGACAGCCGTGTATCCATTGTTGGTCGTGTAGACATACTCGTATTCGCTGTAGGGGCTGGTTTCCACATGGATCGGCATCGAGTAGTCAATTCTTGGATCAGCAACAGTCGCTTCTGCTAAATGGAGGTAATGAAGCTGGCGTAGGCTCCCCTTGTGGTCGTAGGTGAAGAGATGGATGGTCGATGTTGTCCTCACTGCGAATATAACGAGGCGTGCTGTGGAGAGCGGTGACATGCTGATCTGTCGCACTGGGTATCTCAAATCAATGGTTTCTCGCACGTCTATCGAGTCCAACGGCAAATCTACAGAGTAATCCACAGTATCGCATTGCTTCTTTTCTGACACTAGTATCACTGTGTACACATGGGTCATTAGTCCTTGGTCCTCTCTTGAGAGAGAGATAGAGCCTACCTAAATTGGACAAGGACGGTCCAGCACCAAATACACACAATTCAGAGGCACTCGAGTAATCTGCCACTGCGATACCGTTTCCCTTGAGAGGATCCAGCTGCTCATATATCCTTGCCGTAGCCAAGTCATCGGCTATCATGGTCCTTATCTCTTTCCTGGATAGATCTGCTATTTCTGGAGCAGATGCCAGTATCTTGATGACCTACACGATGACAACAATGGCTCTTGAATCAATGGACAATGCCACCCCCCATGCGTCGTCGTCCTCGTCGCTTACCGTTGGTTTCAGGTGCTTGGATCGCACCACGGGCGTCGGTCTAAAGTCGTTTGTTCTCTGCACCACTTGTTCCTCTGGGAAATACTGCACATCTAGGTGGGATAAACTGTCAATATAAAAACTGAAAAATAGGGGGGCAGTGACAATGCCTACATCGATTCTTATTTTTGGACAGATACAATGGAAATCCTTCTTCGACCACATGGCTGTTGGGATCCACCGATACCAATGGCGTCTTTGAATGTTGAATTGAATGTGCCATTTCCATGCAGAAAAGAAATGCGAGTAAAATTTTTCTTATTTTGCCATGAGAGCATTATTATGATTGCACTGGGTTTGAATACTGAAGTAATAATAATGAATGAATGGATTCTTGATTCAACCACCATGAATAGACGCTTTACTCCCTAAGTCTAGATTTTGATTGACCAAAGCGTATAAAAAGGAGCCTGTAATTTGATTAAAGCGAACAAAGAAACACCATCTCTTTCTCTCTTTCTTTATCACTCTCTTTATCGACATGAAATCCATCACTTACTGCACTACTACCTTGATCCTGATGCTGGTGTCCATGACAGCCCGCATTGCAGCTGCCCCCGTACAAGAAGCCAGCACGGAATCCAGCATTGTGTCTTCTTTTGGCTGCTTTGACTCGATGACAACCAACAGATCCCCTTTCTGTGATCGCAATTGATCAAGAAGAACCATGATGGCTTGCCGGATCTTGAAATATTTTTATGAGGCGTTTTTTTGCTTTTCATCATTACATCCAATTCAATAAAATTCTTCCTCTTTCTTTCCTCTTTGTATTTTTTTCTTGTTTTTTGAGAGTTTGACATTTGCCCAGTGCGCTTGATTTCATTGTACACGACAGACACGATGCCACAACAGCAGCAGCAGCAGCAGCCATCACAAACACAACCTGTCAACAGCAGCAGCAATGATCCCAATGTCAAACGTCGCAGAAAGAAGGCGTCTCGAGCCTGTTCTCACTGCCAAAAGGTAGTCCATGTCCAGTGCTTTATAAACGTGTCGTATTCACCAGTAGTAGTAATAGGCTCATCTGACATGCGACGACTGTAAGTAGTAGCATTTTCTTTATCTGATTTGGATTGCAGAGCCGCATTATTATCTTTCCGAATACATTGCTTTTGTACGACACTAAAGCAGCAGTATTTAATTTTAGCTCGGCCTTGTCAACGATGTGTCAAACGTGGATTAGAAGATACGTGTGCGGATGGCGCTAGGAAAAAGGCAAAGTATTTACAGGAGGATGAAAGCGGTAGGTTAAGGGAGGTGTGGGTGTTAGTGTCTGAGAGATTTGATATTCATGATCTCTGACTCTCTACAGATTCAGATCATCGTCTTCAGTCCAGCCGTCATGCCATGACAACACCGCCCACCATGAGACACTACATGGAAGACACTAACCCTCAACACATGGGATTCGGATCTGATACTACCAGTCTCGAGTATGGCATGCTGTCAAACATGATACCCATGGTGGATGCGAATCACCCATTTCCAACGACCCCCATCCACAACACGCCACCTATGGCTACTACTCCAACTACTAATCACTGGATCCAGCATCAGCAAGACATTGTGCTCAACAATGTCAGCTCTGCCAACACATCGCCTAGCATTTCCTCATCCACACCACAATTCCAACCGCATCCACTCAACAACAGCAACAATTACGATCCACAGCAAGTGCTGCGACGAAGAAAGGGCGTAGGCAGCACGCCAGAGGAGGTCTATGCCCGAGTACAGCGCCCCTACAACTATGCTGAAAGCTACCACTTTCTGATAGAGTACGTCAAGCACCGCATGGGCAGAGACCAGTTGATCCGCATCAGTCGTGCGCTGGTGTTGTTTAGACCGTCCTACATGTCGCTCGTTGCTGCCTTGACAGAGGAGGATTTGATTTACATGGAGAAGTGTGTGCAACGCACATTACTGGAATTTGAAAAGCTGATTAGCTTCTCTGGCACACCTACAGTTGTCTGGAGAAGAACAGGCGAGATTGTGTTGGTGGGCAAGGAGTTTTTGCTGCTAACACAGTGGAGCAAAGAGACATTGCTGGGCAAACGCACTTATATATACGAGGTACGTCGTCTTGGGAGAGGGGAGGGATGGGATCTCTTCAGATATACTAATAGATAGTAAAGCTGATGGACAATGAATCTGCTGTGGAATACTGGGAGAAATTCTCTCAACATGCGTTTGATAACGCTGAATCCGGTGTTTACCTGTCTGTCATTCTGATGAGTCCATCGTATCGTCCCGTGCCATGCAGTTTCTGTTTCACATTGAAAAGAGATATCTTTGATCTACCCTGTGTTGTCGTAGGCAATGTAAGTTTATATGCGTGTGTGTGTTGTATACTAGAGGGCTAATACACTACGATTCTCTCTAGTTTTTACCCATCCTGGGAGCAAATTCAGGTCGATGAGATGCTTCCAAACCATTCTGCATTTTGTGTAGCCTTGGTAAATTAAAGTGACGTCTTTAGCAGTAGTATTATAGCAGCAGTGGAGAGTGGAATCTAGGGTGCTTCTAGCTTTCTTTCCTCATCCAAACACCATTCATATCACACGCACGCACACCCACCCACCCACACACACACACACACACAAACATACACATACGGTACATAATACTCTCCCCCCTCTCTTACATTTATATCGATCATAGACTACAATAAACAGCATCTCGATAGTCACTACTGTATCATTTAATAACAAGCACTCGCACAGAGAATAGGCACAAGGTAATTAAACCAGCTATTCATTTATCAACTCTTGTTGTTTTGGGTGGAAAATTCCCTGTGTGTCTCTCTCTCTCTCTCTCTGCAAAACGTAGTAGACTGGAGAGAGAGAGAGAGAGAGAGCACGCGCGCGTTTTGCATAATCACTGATTGAATCCACAACATCTAACTTCGCTGATTCCCATAGTTATTAAATCCTCGCTATTATATATACGACCCAGAAAACATCTCAAGGTGAAATTCAGGAACAAGACTCTTTCTGCACAATGCTCATCTTTTTTTATTCTATTGTGAATTATAGGGCTTTCCTTTTTCTTCCTTTTTCTTTCCGCTTTTGCTTTTGTTGACTATAAACCTCTTACTACCTGGCTGGCCCAGCTTTTTACTATTTGAAATCAACCATCAAATTTTATGCTATGGCTACTACCGACATATCCAACCCACCTTGTACATCATCATCTTCACCATCGCCATCACCCAACAACACAACGACACTACTAGCAAATGAAGCATCACTGCTGTCTGATGTCTCTGTACGTTACCTTGTGTGTTCTAGTACGCCCCTCGAATTGACAACCCTTTGAATAGATTACCGAATTAAGGCATCAAGCCCAAGAGGAAAGACGACAACGGCAAAGGTAAAACATGTGTGGGAAATACCATTGCCACTTATTCTGATGCTTTACCCTCCCTCCTCTTCCCCAGATGTATCCAGGCTCATAGAGACTTGTTGCTCAAAGAACTGTTTTCATTGACAAGAGAAAAGCAAGACGCCATCACATTTCTAAAATCAAGCGAAACACTGTCCAAAGTCGATTTAGCAAGAGAGCAAGAGTTTCTCAACATCAATGCACTAGAGTAAGTAGTAGCTGTCGTGTTGTGCCAAGGAGAGGGGAGAGTGTAGCTAATTGTGAGTGTTGCAGAAATGGTGTGTTTCCATCACTGACATGTGCAGAGAATATTCCATATCCAACACTGCCTTCTTCGCCTACGCCGCCTCCATCATCACAACACGTGGAAGCTCAACCTACGCTCTCCACCACACTCGAAGCACAAGAAGTGGAAAAGAACGAGGCATCTCCTGCGACTGAGCAGAACGAGACGTTGGACCTACAACCTGACATGGTTCCTGAATTACCATCGACCCTACGACCAGACGAGGAGACGCACATGGCGACACATGGGCTAGAGGAAAAGACGGAAGCAGTGGTGATAAGCAGCGACAAGACAGAACAGCCGGTACCGGATCTGCAGAGTCAAGCATTGGCAAGTGTAGCAGCAGCAGCAGGAGCAGCAGAAGCAGCACCCATCGCTGAAGAATCCAATGTAAACTATCACCCAAAAAGAGCCCAAAAATGTTCCTTAACTAACCCTATACTCACTTTTATCCAAAACGCAGACGCACCACACAGACACAACTCGCAAAAAACCCATCATGTACCTCACCACAACCTTACCCAGACACATTGAATCGAAACATCGACCTGTACAGATATACAACGGCCATAAATTCGTGGATCGACGTAACGATAAACCCTCTGGCATCGATTTATACGCCTGGCAATTGAAAGCACAATCACAACCACTGTACAAGCAGCTGCAACAAGCCAGAAAAGTGCTGACAACGCAGGATTGGATGCTAGCACGCGATGAGTTGAAATCCATCAAAGCCATTGCCAGCATTGAGAATCTGAAAAAGAAAAACATGTGGAGTCAACGGCAATTGAAGCGTCAAAAGACGATACCGAGAACCAAGACGCATTGGGATTTACTGCTGGATGAGATGAAATGGATGAGGACTGATTTCAAGGAGGAGCGAAAATGGAAAATGGCAAATGCCTATGTGATGGCACAGGCTGTGATGGAGTGGCACCAAGTGGAGGACAAGTCTAGTGTCTGTGTGAAGGTGAAATCGTCTGTGGATGGTGTATTCAGTCATCATGTGGCAGCATCACCACCGCACCCAGTAGTCGTAGTAGAAACAGCCATGGAAACCTCGGATAATATCGATATGCCCACAGCACAGCCTACCGATACAGACATGTCGCAAGATACAAAAGACACTGCTTCAGACAATGACGACGATGATGAAGGGATGGAAGGAGAGGAGGAAGAAGAAGAAGACGACGACGACAGGGCAGATCATCAGTCTAGTGTATCACCTCAAATCATTCAAACCTACAAGGAGCTGCTACAGTCGCTGAACCCCGAGCAATCGATCCTCTCGATAGACGAGCAATATCAGCATGACATGATTTCATTACTATTCCCAGATTTGCTACTGTATACCGCCCCTGATCCCGATTGCATTGGTAACGATCCCTACTTTGACGAAGCCGAATACAGTCGTATTGTGCCATTTAAATTATCAACACAGCGCATTAAACTTTCAAACAACACGGCCCACACACTGTGGTCCAGGAAACGAAATGCAGACGGAGAGCAAATCAAGGTACTACCTCGGCATGAACGTTACGATAATACACCTCAGCTATCTCCACTCTTTGCGCCCAAGAAATTGAAAGACGCACCAGCGACTCAGCCTCCTATACCAAAAGCACCAGCTTCGATTGGCAGCAGCTCTAGCAGCAGCAGCAGCTCAGCATCATGGTCTGAAGAAGATGACCTCTGCTTGATTCAGCTCATTTTACAATATTCGTTCAATTGGGCACTTGTCTGTGATGCTTTTAATACAACCAGATCATCCATCAATGGAGAAAAGAAAACACCTTGGGAATGCCATGAAAGATGGAAACAAAACAACCTCACGTCATTATCAGGACAGATTAATTCAGGTACAAAACACAATAACAGAGACAGTCTAGATAGCCTTTCCCCCCCCCCCTCTTTATGGCTTCCATGCTCCTAGCTAGACACTAACAGGGCGTTCTTTTTATAGCCTATGTATCGAAACTAAAGAAGGATCTACCCAAAAAATCATCATCATCATCCACCACAGTCAAGTTTGATGCTGCAAGGAAACGACAGAGACAGTACAATTTGTTTGAAGCCATCAAAAAGACGCAAAAGAAAAGAGAAGATTCCAACAAGTCTAAAGGTAAAGTGTTGTTGTGTAGAGAGTAAATAACAAACAACCTACTAACCATGTGTAGCCAATGCAGCACCTGCTGGACCTCCCCGTAGTGTGATAGAGACACATGGCATGAGCACACAGGGCCAGCGACTGCCCTCTGCCATGGAACTGAGTCTACTCAAGATACAGAGAGAAAGACAAATGGCTCAAGCATTGATTGAACAACGCCAATTATCAGCAGCACAACATCCAACTTCACAACCCATGCTACTTGTAGGTGGCCATACAAACAAACAAACAAACGACAAGGTTGCATTATCTTAATTTTTTTTTTTAATATCTCATACAGGGTAATTCAATGCCTCCTCAAGCAACACCTCTATCTGTTGCTGCTGTATCGCACATGAGACCCCCTACAGCAGTAAACTCAAATGCTGCATCCGCCGCAATCGCTGCTGCTGCTGCTGCTGCTGCTGCCGCTGCCGCCGCCTCTTCCACGGCTAATAGGGGTATGATGAATAACAACACAATGTCTAGACCAATGCCACCGCCTACGCCCCAACAACAGTTTCAGCAAGCCATTACTCAACAGCAACAGCAACAGCAGGCTCAAGCTGCTCAATTACAAGCACAACAGCAAGCACAAGCACAAGCTCAGGCACAAGCACAGGCTCAGGCGCAAGCACAAGCACAAGCTCAGGCTCAAGCTCAGGCGCAAGCTCAAGCTCAAGCTCAGGCTCAGGCTCAGGCTCAAGCCCAAGCTCAAGCCCAAGCCCAGGCACAAGCTCAAGCTCAAGCAATTGCCCAAGCACATGCCCAACAGCAACAACAGCAGCAACAACAAGCAGCCTTATTCGCTTCACTTACACCACAACAACAAGCTCAATTAAGAGCTCAATTAGGCGCACAATTAAATGCAGTTACAGCCGCTAGTTCTGCTGGCAATAATAGTAATGGTGGGGTCGCATCAGCAGCTAATTTACAGAACAGATACCCAGCTGCCCAACTCCAATTACTAAGACAACAACAAATGGCACTCATGGCAGCCGCAGCTCAGCAACAACAGCCCCAACAAGGTCAAATCAGACCGCCCATGTCAGGCGCCATGCAGCAACGATTTGCAAATGTATTAGCCTCCCAAGTAGCAGCAGCACAAGGTAAATGAGATGCTTTGAATCATATGTATATATATACTAAGTGCCATCACAGGTTTAACAAGCGCTTCATCACCCTCTTCTTCATCACCTGTGATAAACAACAATGATAACAAACAACAAACAGCAAATGCATTAGCCCTGGCAGCACAAATAGCACAGCTTGGTTTTCAACCGCAATCCGTAAATCAATTACCACCTAATCAACAAGCTAATTTACAACGATACATTGCTCAATTACAAATGAGATACAACAACAATAATACTAATACTACAAATAATGCGACTAATTCCCCTCAGAGTCAACCCATGTTGAACCTGACACCTCAGCAACAGCAGCAACTCGCAATGCAACAGCAACAAAGACTACAAGCTGTTCAAATGCAGCAACAATTGCAATTACAACAGCAGCTACAACAACAACAATTGCAGCAGCAATTGCAACAACAGCAGCAGCAGCAACAACAGCAACAGCAGCAGAAATCACCCATGATGCAGCAAAGTCCAAGTCAATCCAACAATAATAATAACAACAACATCATGTAACATGTATGTTTTTTTTTGTGTATAATAAAATCTCGTCATTTTTTATTGGTATTATCCCTGACATGCTGCAACAACAACAACAGAGAGGAGCATCATTGAAAATTGAAAATATATACTAAAACGTATGGAAAATTACGGACATGTAGGTTTGTTTTTTGTTTGTTTATTAGAATAAAGTTTAAAGCAGATCAGGGGCAAAAAAAGAAAAGAGCGACAGAGTGAAAAAAAGAGATGTGTGATTTGTGTTTGTGTATATAAAATTGTTTGATGCTATGTATTTGTGGATTTATATACAAAATAGAGGGAGGGAGATTATATAGATTGGAAAAAAAAAGAAGAGGATTCACAAACACACACACTCCTTGTTAATTAAATTAGACATGTCCTTCACCTCTTGATGCGACCTTGTAATTTGGAGTAGGTTGATGCGATAATGTGGAGTGGTCTTTTTGTTCTTTTAATTTTGATAGTTCCTGAGACATTGATTTCTGAAGAATAGCTATAGTACAACAGGTTGGTTTGTTTATGCCTCACATACAATTTAATCGTTTTGAACTTTAAAAGCCTGCGACTTACCTTCTCTAATGCCTTGCTCTCCAGTAGCCAAGGTACCAACAGGCAATTTGCCGTTGCTCAGCGTCTTTAACTGCTGTACAAGTTGTGGATGCTCCTTCAAGACGGTGTATGATCTTGACATTTTACCAATGGCCAGCACCTTTCTTTTGATGATTTGTCTGCGATGGGCATCCAATGTTGCGTGGTCATTGTCCAAGTTGATGTCAGTGTATTTGCTGTTGTTTTGAATGATGGCAAGAGACATTGTGTGTAGAATGAATTGAGTAAGAGAGAGAGAGAGAGGTTGAAGAGAAAAGAGAAATCAAGAAAAACCCTTCTTTTTATATCGAAAATATCCCCTTTTGACCCCTCCCCCCAAACCCCTCTTTTGTGTATATAACATTAATGCGTGTGTGATTAAATAATAGAAATCCTCTAAATCTAAACAGTACATAAAACTGGAAGTTTGAGAACATTCTCCCCCCTTGTATTGCTCGTTAAAGCCGAAATCCGCTTTCAACATTTGTGATGGACGAAGATCACTTTCTTCTTTTCGGGATATTTTCTTGTATTTCCTTTATTTCCAAATCTTCTATATTTACTTGAGCAGGTGTGTGTGTGTGTGTGTGTGCTGTTTAATCACCACTTGCGCAGCCTCTGCATCCACAATGAACACATTCGACCATTTTACCATCTTCTAACTTTTCTTTGGGAACTCGACAAATGCATGTTGTGCCGAAATTGGTGTCCTTGGGTTGGATACAGCGAAGACAGCAGAGCTTCTCGAATCCAGGCTATATAAAAAAAAATTGCCGTGTTAGGAGCAAGTGGTGTGCTTGTGATCTTTGACTGGAAATGTGTAGAAGGCCTACCTTTTTCCATTTTGCAATAAGATTGGCATCTGCATATTTATTTTTCAGCAGATAATCGTATAAATCTCTAGAAATGATCTTTCGCTTGTAGTATAGATCATAAATGTAGCGTGATCTCTGATGGTGGATTCGAAACACTGGCCATGTACTCTCCACAATACGCTTGCCTTCATGAGACTCATTTTCAACTAGGAGATGAAAATTTTTTTCAATTGGTCCCTCCAGTTTTCAACATGGCAAACACACACACACACACACAGATCCAATACGAACCTTCCTTCATCTTTCTGGCAAACTCTTCCAATGTAGGCTCAATCTCGTCAAAGCCTTCAGGGGCTCTTTTCGTTCGTGTCGTCCTGATTTTGGGCATGTTGTAATGTAATTATAGAGTTGTAATGATAGAGAAACTAATGCAAAAATAAAAAAAATTAAATTTCATTCAAGCCGTGTGTGTCGCGCGCGCGGGAGCGTGTCCTGTATAATAGTGTGCGGTAGGAGACTATAAATGTGTGCGTTGCAGGATAGAAACCATAGCTTGATGACGTACTCGCTCTTCATTCATTGACATGTACAAGCACACGCATTACAACTTTGGAAAGAGGGGAAGATCAACATGCATGATCAGCATCATTGTATATTGCTCTCTCTCTCTTTGAGAGAACCCTGAAAAGCAAAGCATGTATAGATATCGCTCTTGTATCTGTTTTTGGTTAAAAAATCAAGACAGAATGAGTGGCGTTTTTCGTTTTTCCACTCGAGAGGGATTCATCACACCCTTAATTTCGATTTTGAACATCCGTATCACGTTTTGAGAGCATTCAATGTCGAGTAGCAGCAGCAGCACATTAGATGGTTACTATCTATTTGCATCAAGCACAGCTGGTCTG
Source organism: Mucor sp. M7501 (assembly GCA_037040325.1). Classification (NCBI taxonomy): domain Eukaryota; kingdom Fungi; phylum Mucoromycota; class Mucoromycetes; order Mucorales; family Mucoraceae; genus Mucor; species Mucor sp. M7501. Next base: position 20,518 of record JAXQGS010000019.1, on the reverse strand, counting down.
GTTGCGAGATGTATCACATATCCAAGTAATGAAAAGCACATGAAATGATGACATTGTAGTTAATCAATCGTCAATAGTGGATACCATAAAAACCAGGCTTCAGTCATCTACCTCTGCATCCACGTATGTGTGGAATAGCGTCAAATTTACCTCACTGTATCGAGGATTGCCTGTGACATTAGTATTTTCTGTACCTGCTTTATCTGTATATCTCTCCTGTTATGAAGCGTCGAAACAGCTTTTAGATTCACGATACCATATTCAACGTCATTCTGTTTGGAGCCATCTCCTATCAGGCTGTGCTGCTGAAATCGCGGCTGGCAGCTTATTTACCCCCATGGAGGTCATGAAGAATAGATTGCAGACTCAAAAGACCAACAACAACAATCGGTTCTTGATAGCAAGCATCTTGAAAAACGAAGGCATTCGAGGATTTTACAAGGGCTATTGGATGGGCTTGGTTGTATTTGTACCTCATTCTATGGCCTATTTTGTCATGTACGAAAAGATGAAGCAATGGTGCATGAACAACAACAATGACGCTTCCATGTACATGCTGTGTAGCTCCGTGGCGGGCGTCACTGGCATCTTGATATCCACACCACTTGACATTATCAAGACACGATGGCAGATTTCTGCAGCAGAGCAAGGACAGCAATTTAAACAAGGCCCAATCGCTATCGCTAAAGACATGCTATTCAAAGAAGGAAAAGGAGCGCTGACAAGAGGCCTATGGGCTCGCATTGCTTGGGGCATACCAACGACTGCCATCAGTATGACTATATTTGAAGTATTGAAGGACAACAAGGCCAGCATTATGCATTCTTTCGATGCTTGAGAGGAATGTAAATATTTTGTTTTATATAATATGATAAATATATGAAATAAATAGTATAGAGTTATTAATTTAGAAGAGAGAATAGGCTGCAAGGACGACAGCACCCAGGGTTGCTCCAATACTGACAGTGACCATGGAACCGCTTGATCTAGCATTTTGCATCTTGCCCGAGGGTCGTGCATCCTTTGCTGAAGCACCGCTGGCAGAGAGGACAGGTGTGCTGGAGGCACCAAATGCCAAGGAGAGAGAGCTAGAAGCACCGTAGGAAGCACTGGCGCTTCCGTCGAGTAAAGATGAGTGAGCAGCAGCATTGAAATCTTCATCCTCTTCAGCATCTTCGTCTTTATCAGCAGCCTCTGCATCTGCCTCTTCATCTTCAGCCTTTTGAGTATCTTCTTCCTTTTGAGCATCGTCTTCCTTTTGAGCATCGTCTTCCTTTTGGGCATCTTGTTCCTTTTCAGCACCAACGACAGATGCAGCAGATGCGGGAGCAGACACTGAGGCAGATCCAGCAGGAGAAGCAACGGAAGCCTCACCAACAACAGCTTCAGCATCAGCTTCAGATTCCTTCTCGTTGGCTTCCTTCTTTTCACTCTTCTCGATATCCTCGGCTTCTTCTTCTTCGTCATCCTTGTTGATCTTGGCAGCAGCAGGAGAGAAGGAATCCTTTCTGTTTTCGGCCTTGGCTTCAATAGCATCTTCTAAATCTTCAACAGTAACACCTTCCTTGTCTTCATCCTCGTCAATGTCATCAGGACCTCCATTGGTGTTCTTCTTCTTTTCCTTTGAGCTTTCCTTGGCCTTTTGGAAAACTTTGTCGTCATTCTCTACTTCTTCCTTGTCGTCCGCATCGGTCTCTTCCTCGTCGTCGTCCTTCTTCTCCTTCTTCTCCTTGTCATCTTCCTTTTCTTGATCTTCATCATCTTCTTCAATAGGAGTGGCAAGGTGAGCTAAACCAGAAGCATCGGCTTTGGCAACAGCAAGGCTTGTGGATGCTTCGGCAGGCTCGGCATGAACTTGAGATGTGTATTAGTCTAGGGTTGACCACTCGTAGACATCTACCAAAATTTTACCTTGAACCAAGAGGGTTGCAATAGCGATGGTGACAAGAGCTTTAGCGTGCATTTATGACAAGTGTATATGAAGTCGAAAAAGTGTTGGGAAAATGGAAAGATTGAAAGGAAATGCCTAATTGCCATCTCGACTCTGCTTTATACAAACCATATTTTATTTGTGTATTCTGTGGCATGTCTCAATTAAAGATTTTTTTAGTCTATCATTTAATAACTATGTACATACTGCGTTTCTCCAGGTATGTTGATTTAGAGTAGATCTAAACGCTTCTTTTATTTTCTACTATACATCTGCTGCTGCCTTACCCCTTGACCATTCTATGTGCACAATGTCAACTCCTGTAAATCCCATATCTAATGCATTTTTTTGTTTCTGACACTGCGTATACAACATGTACATGTCCAGAAATCAACAGTTGGATCGTCATTGATTAAAAAATATGGATCAAAATAAACAAAATTGTCAAGTATGTTGTATGTGCGTTGTTTATATTATTGTCTGGTTGGAATTTACATACTATAGCATCTCTCATTTTCGGTAGATCTTACGGTATTTGGACATCATATCTTGCATGTTTAATTCTGTTTATGAATCAAAGCCGTTGAACAAAATATGTATATACATAATGTAAAGCTTGTCATTACATCAGATGGCCATGTTAGTATATATGGCAGCATATTTCATGAATGATACCCAGAAACAAGCCAAATTTTTAGGGTTTTCTACATTTTTTGCAGGGTTATCTAAACCGCAAGTGAAAACGTTGATAATAAAACTTGAGATATGGTATACACGGCTGCGATCATCATCTATTTTGAATGATAAATGGATCTAGACTATGGATTGTGTGTTGTGATCTGCTGGGTTTGGAGCGCACGGATTCTTTTGACAAATATGTGTGTGTTGCTATTACAAAACAAGCAAAAGGGGGTGGCTAACTTGCCAACACATTATTTCCTTTTACAGTTCTCGATTTGCAACCTTTGAGTCCAGCCCATACTCGACTCAATACACAACACTCGGCTCACAAATTAACTTGGTACAAGAAGAGATCATCATTTACCATATATTACTGTAACATTTAAATGCATTTGAGCATTGATTTCTCTTGTTAGAAGCTGTCTTAGACCGCCAGAATAGCGCCTAATGATTGCTCTCATCTCGGTTTTACTTCCTGACACCTTTGCCCAACTTTTTGAGGACCAAAAAAACATGACCCAAAATCCTGCAAAATCCATGGGTGACCCCTCATGATTTTCATCAAAAATCAAACGATCGCGTTTTTCATCCGAAAAATGGAGACTTTTGCTATGGTATATATTAATTCAAATTGTTTCTATCGATCCAAGGCACCACCTAAAATCACTTTTGTGATACCTTGATATGCAAAATCTCGACATTCTGGCCGAAAACCTCAATTCATATTTTCAAAGATTGCTCGATAATCTTTTTCATAACAACTTGAATAATTTGCACCATTGGATACAGCTCAAAAAGTACTCCAGGAAAGCCTAGAGGCGTGTGGGATGAGCATCACAATTCATATAGTCGAATCTTCCAAAATAAGAAAATCAGGTCGATTTTTTGTCATATTTGACCAATCTAGAGCGGCAATTTAACAGGTTTTTAGTGATGGCTGACAGAAATGATGATGCCTTTCTAATCAAGTAATAGATGTTTCCAAAGCTCAAAAGAAAGTGTATTGCAAATCAAAAAGCTCTAAAGCATAACGTTACTACTGTATTTTACTTTCATTCTCGAATTTCGCCATTTTAGCGGTCTAAAACAGCTTCTATTTAACACGAGAATTTATTGCTCAGATGTAAATATCAGAAGTTTGCTTTATATGGTATAAACAATGATCTAGATGTTATGCCTTATAGTAAAACGTAACAAAAAGGCGTGGATGATGGTGAACTTTCTAAATTTTATTGTTCAAGAACAATCATTGTTTATAGCTTTGCCTTTAACCTTGGAACAGGCAGCTGCGCGAAATTTTATATACATCTCTGTCAGTATTGAAATAAAATGAGGGATTTATTTTGATGGCTAGATACAATAGGTCTTGTTGTAAAATTTCACAAGAGAAAAGTGTCAGAAAGATGTAGAAAGAGTAGCAAAGGAGGAGTGTGATATAAGCCTATTGCTTTCCCGTTTTTGTGTCAACAGAGTTATTATCCTCTGTTGTTGTTTTCGCTGCTGCTGCTGCTGCAGTACTAATATCACTAGCACTGGCTTTTGCCTTGAGATTTTGTATTTGCTGTTGAACTAGGCCACCCAAACCAACACTAATATCCATGATTTGCTTTGCATAGACAGTGGCATGTTGACGAACAACAGTGCCATACTTGTCGACCAAGACTTGAGACTTTTCTTGCAATGATTGCAACTGCTCATCGACCACATCTTGATGCCTCTCATAGAAATAAGGTACAGTAAACAAGGCCAATACAAGGAGGCCAAAGAAGACCTTGGTTGGAATAAGGCTAGTCATAAAGTAAATAACGGCTGATACCAAGCAAGCTAACCCAGTTGTCTTTGTATCTTCTACAAGCACAATTTTAGCTGTTTGTTGTGCAACCAGCTCTAAAATGTCCACTGATTTGTGAACATAATAGTCAACAATGTCGCGTGGTATCAACTTGGAGCGCTGTTGGCGAATATGAATGCTATATTGAGAGTTTTAGTTATGGTTTTGCATACACACAAGTTGACTTGAGATGTTGCACTTACTGATAAGGATGGCGAAACTCCTCGGCTGGCAATCCTGTCCATACGGTTCGAATCAAATTGTAAGCATTGACGAATATCAAATTGAATCCAGTCAAAATGGTAAGAGATGCAGCGAATACATAGAGCAATGAATAGTAACGAGTCAAGATGAGGCTGGAAAGAATACCAGCAAGTATGATGCCACTACGGCCTGGTATCTCCCAGTAGACGAGATCCATAAACTCCATGTACATTAAAAGTGTAATGTCTATACAGCGAATTAGTTGAGGCTACACATTGAGCTGATGCCACACTTCTCATTTTTACCATCCATGTCCTCTCCTTCATCCTCTACTACCTCCATGTCCTCATCTGATGTTTGATGTTTGGGAGACTCACACACAGAAGGCGACAGCAGGCCAGTTGATGTAGTAGGGCTGATTTCATGCTTATCCATGACACCCAATTCACGAACCAAATCATCCTGTGACATTTGAGGCGATGGAGCTATTATATTAAGCATTGAGTATCATGGCACTGGAACACTCTGCGATAACCACTTACGAGCCACATTCTTGCGTGGTCCTGGTGAAACGGCATTCTTACTACTTTTGACATGTAGATTGTGAAATATTTGCTGCTGCTGCTGTTGTTGTTGCAAAATTTGAGCCATTTTGTGTTTAATGATGAAATAGAATGATCAAAAAGAAAAGACGAAACAGATGCCTAAATCCACATTTATATATGAAAATAAAGCATTGTTTTAAGGAGTTGGTTTTCCATAATGTATCGGTTTAACGAGTTGTTGAGTGTTATAAGTGAAAGGGGCTCATTTGTGACATTATGGATACGGCAAATTTCGCTGTTTCAGATAGTCCAATTGTACTACTGTTTATTGTTCTCTCTTTTGGCCTCCTATATTACAACATCAATATCGGAAAACAACCGAAAGATCAACAATCTGTTGCTCCTATTTCCAGTCTCAGGCCACCAGAATCATATGAAAAACGCCCAGTGCCCATTAAATAGTTTTACAATAAAAGCTCTGAGATAAAAGCAGGTGTTGTCTTGGTACCAATAGATCCTTAGTCCAAATAACGTCTTTAGTAAGCAGTTTGCTCCACAATCCTATCACTGGTGTTGCGATCTGATAATCAAATTCTTTAGCATGACAAAGGTTTTATCTATACAGGATCAGAACTCGCGGGATCAACCAATAGCATCTGGCAAGATGCTTATTAAGCTTTACCCATTGGACCTGATATTTAATGATGCCGTAAAAACTACGCAAGAGAAATTGAAAGCTATAAAAAGGGACACCAAATACAGCTTTTCCGTCCTCTTGAATGTATAGACACATCATCAAGAGAACAATGTCGAGCAACAACAACACAACTGCCAAGGAAATTGACAACTTTTCTATTCACGGAAACGCAATCAAAGAGGTGAGCAGACCAATGCAAATAAAACTGGCAGCACGACTAATAAACAAATGAAAAAAAGGTGTACGATGTGCCAATGTCTGCCATCAATCGACCTATTCCATCACAGTTAGACAAGCAAAAAGTAGAGAACATGAAGCAAGTGCTGCAAATCCCAGGCAGAGAAGAGGAATTGACACCAATTGTAAGTACATTTTGCGTGAATGTTGCAAGGACATCTAAGCTCATTGTGCTGCTTGTAGGATGTCCATCATGTCAAGCACAAGGGAAACGACTACTACTTTGCGTTTGGCGGCTGTCACCGTTGGGCGGCAAGCAAGGAATTAGGCAGAGAGACAATCAGAGCAAAGTTGATTGAAACGCCTGCTTCTGTTATATCCACCTACATGGGCGCTTCTTCACCCTTCAGAGAATAGTAGTAGGCCCTCTCTCCTGCCTTGATTGTATAATACATGTAAATAAAATCTATAAATCTTTATTCATGGCTTTACAGGATTGATTTGTACGTCTTTAGTCTGTCTTTGGCACTAGGACAATACAAGGGAGTTGCAGCATCAAAGGGGCTAGACTGCAGCTTTTCATTCTTTGCTAAAAACAGCTGATTCCATAGTTCTCTTGACAAGTAGCTGTAACCAATAACATTGGGATGATATCCATCCACATTACTAACAAAGATGCATGAGCGACAAAACATTACTATCGACACTGCAGTTGCTACAAACCTCAGCGACTTGTACGGCACCGTGGGTATGAGGGTGTTCATAGGCTGGTATACCACGGCCACGTTCTTGAGCGGTACGCCCATGATGGGAGCAAGAAAATCAGACAACATGGTGCCACTCACTTCTTCAGCAACGCGACTCAGAGCTTGGTTATACGAGGACACACGATCACCGATAAAAGAGGGGCCAGCATCAGGTTGTCTGCAACAGTAGCATTCATAATCCAGCAAGTTGATGGTGTCGTTTTCAAAGTGCTTTCGATACGAAGGGTCTTCAATGTCTGTCAAGTACACCAAGTCGTTGTAATGCATCATGCCAACTTTTTTTTGTTTGTTTGGGGGGGTTAGTCTGGTGCCATTTGACTATCATCTGCCACTTACTAAGATTGATGAATGCATAATCAACTTGTTCAATCAGCTGTTCCAGGGCTTCTTTCACATTGTTTCTGTATTCCGTGACATTTCTTCCAGGCACACACGATACAGAGGCATCGTTGAACCCAATAAACACATTGATCATCTTCCACTCGTTGGCTAGTTTGGTACCCTGCCCCAGATGCTGTATCAGGTAATCCACTTGCTCTGGTAGCTCTTTACTGGTTGCCCCTGATTGTGCTGCATTTAAAACGTCGATCTCGGGCCTTGAAGGTGATTTAGTATACACACATCATGCTCTGATCTGTCTGCCTTACGTGTGTTCTGCGTCGAGGCAAAAAAAAGTGTCTAATGCATGCAACTGTCAGTTACACTGAGGCTGCAGAAATAAGGAGCAGCTGGCTAGCTTACCTGGACAGAGTCTGGCTGGCTTCTGGCCAACGGAAGCACCGTAGAGATCAGGACTGAAATGCTTGACATACTTGGCAACGGATGGCGCATCTGGATCCTAGCGAGTGCAAGGTGTTAGTGTGCCTATGGACAAAGATATCACAAAAAAAGCAACCTACACCGCCCATTGTCCAACTGACACCTCTGTATTCAATGAAATCACTCATGGAAACATACGTGGAATTGATATTCTTGGCCAGCATACCAGCCGAAACACTAACATCAGTGTTAATACATCGCCACAGCATGGCTGTCCATCGCATCATGTACCTATCGCCCATGGCAGCAATCACCTTGATATCATCGACTCGCAAGTCATGTACACTGGTGGGTCGCTCACGCGGAGGCAGTTGCGGGCAGTCATTGATGTTAACTGCTTCCAAGGCCCAAGCAGTGGCGCCATAGGCAGCCATCATTCCAACAAGTTGTGTGCATAACCTCATCATGTTGATAAAGAAGAAAGAAAAAAGAGTGGCAAATTTCTCAGCATGTTTATGCGTACATATATATATATATAGTTTTGGCTCCTTGTTTTTCTGGAAAACTCCTTAATACGATATGCACCATGTCTCTAAAGTAGTAGAACAGGGAATGGGCTTTGTTTATTTGTGTGTAGAGAGCAGGTTGCTTTTGAGATATATGTTCTTTTCTCTCTGCAAGATCCGAGTAATTCTAAAGGAATTCAGCGTAAATAGTTTATCCAGCAACAATGCAAATTCACATGGCATTTGATGCTAATGGCTATAAAGCTCTTTTAGGAAAACGAGCGAGTTGATGGGAAAATCCCAATGCAACAAAATGTCTTTCCAGGTATTTAAACTTCCATTGACTCAGCTTAAATTAACTGTATTCGTACTCTTTTCCAACAATCCCCACAGTTTTCAAAATGATACATGAACAGTGCTGTATAAAAACGAATTCTCTCGCGCGCTCTTTTTCGTTTTCTCTTTCTTTGTTTCCACCAGCAACAACACCCATTTATCATGACTGTACTCCCATTGAAAGACTCCAAAGACCCTCAAGCCAAAGTAGCGCTTGAGCGCATCGAGCAAATCAAGAGCCAGCTCAACCTGTCTTCATCTCCCATGTCCCGCCAAGCTCCCAAGGACATGGCTGCTGAGCGCGCTGCTGCAGAGTTCAATATTGAGGCTCTTGCTACACTGTGGGCAGGCGGTGAAAAGAGATACAACCTCATCAAAAAGGCCAATGAATACATCAAGAATGATCCCGAGCTGGTTGTTCAGCCGCCTCGCAATTTCTTGGAGCTATCGAGAGATGAAATGCGTGAATTGTATGTATACGATAAACTATACTGTGATACCTGTTGGATTTTAAACATCCTTGTCATTGTAGCACAATGGGCCAGATTTACAGAGTGATCCAAATCATGACAGATCCAGAATTCACTGACAAGGAGCTCGCCTATGAAATTGGACATGCCACCAACGTCTACTCTGAGAGTTTCTCTATGCGTTTCTTTGTGCATGATTCCTTGTTTCGCAATGTTGTGAATATGCTGGGCAACAAGGAGCAACAGGATCGATACAATGATGATATATCCAACTTTAGAATTTTTGGCTGCTTTGCCATGGTAAGTAGAAAGGGATGGCTCAAGTGATAAGGTCTTTGTGATACTGATAGCCGCGCCTTTAGACAGAGTTGGGTCACAGTTCAGCCTTGCGTGATATCGAAACAGTGGCCACTTACGATGCAAATACAGATGAATTCATCCTGGATTCACCCACTGTTACCTCTACAAAATGGTGGATTGGCATGGCAGGCCAAACTGCAACCCACACTGTCGTTATTGCTCAAACTGTGGTGAATGGTAAGAATGTGGGTCTCAACTGGTTTGTGGTTCAGCTTCGTAGCAAATACACGGGCGAACTGGAGCCAAATGTCATGATTGGTGATATTGGCCAAAAGGTGGGCCATGCTGGTGTGGATAATGGCTGGATCCAGTTCCGCCAAAAGCGCATTCCCCGTGCTGACATGCTGGCCAAATGGGTGAGCTTGGATCGTCAAGGCAACTACACACCTGCTCCTAATCCAGCTGTCATGTACGCCACCCTGATCCCTGAGCGTCTCTCGCTTGTCACTGTCACTACCCAAATGATCTCTCAGGCATTGACTATTGCTACCCGTTATGGCGTGGTTCGTCGTCAAGGCAACAAGGATCAGCAAATCATGGACTATCAATCCCATTACGTAAAGATCATCCCTGGCATCGCTTTCATGTACATGGTGCAGTCGACATCTGACGTCCTCAATAACCAATTCACTGTCTTGACGGACGGCGGCAAGATGGATCCTATCGTGTACCTGAATCATATGGGTGATATGCATGCCATGTCTGCTTCTCTCAAGGGCCTTGCTGGCTGGTATGCAACTGATATTCTCGAGACATGTCGTAGAAGCTGTGGTGGCCATGCTTATTCTGCCTACAATGCTATCGGCCATATCATTGGTGATTGGGGCGTCATGACCACGGGTGGTGGTGACAATGTCGTGCTCTTGCAGCAATGTGCTCGCTATTTGTTGTACAGACTTGAACAAAAGCTCGAATACGACGATTACCCTGAGCTCAAGTTCAAGAGTTCTACCATCTACATCAAGGATGCCAAACAGTACCTCGAAAACAAAGCTTGGCCTACCAATGATGCCCGTGATTGCTTGAAGGATTTCGCCTTGGTTTCAGAGGCCTTGAACACCATCTTGGTCAAGAGAGTAAGTTTTGCTAGATATCACAAAAAGAGAGAAAGAGAGCGCAGTGATTAATGTTGCTATGTGTGTGTGTGTATAGTTGTTTAGCATTCATACCGCACTCAAGAACGGTGCCACTCAAAACGACGTGTTGCTTGACTCTGTCCGTGTAGGTGAATTGCACTGTGCTGCTTTCATTTTCAGTGTGTGTGCTGAAAAGTATGGTCAACCTGTGGGAACAGCAGGCATCGAACCTAGTGTCTTGGCCATCATGAAGAAACTGACAGCCTTGTGGGGTCTTCACGTTCTCCATACCTATGGCGACCAAGGTTTCAAGGAAGGCTATCTGACTCCTGATCAAATTAACAGCATTGAAAAGACCTACCTCGAGCATTGTAAATCTCTTCGTAAGCAAGTCATTGGTCTGACGGATGCCTTTGGGTTCCCTGATTTCGTGCTCAAGGCTCCTATTGCCAAGTACGATGGTGATATCTATCAAAGTAAGTGTATATATACATATCAATGTGTTGGAAAAGTACCAACTAATGGCTGTCAATAGCTTACCTTGAGACCCTTCTCGCTGCACCTAGAAGTACTGGTGTTGCTCCTTACCATGCTAAATATATCAAACCTTTGACAGAGCGCGAAAATCCCAATGTTAAAAAGTAAACTGCATGAATAAAAGACGATGAATTACTTTAATTATTAATTTCTGCCCAATGTATACCAATCCATGTTTTCAAGGTAAATTTATTTATTGCGGATCGAATCGTATTAACGATAGTGCAACTATAGTAATGGTTGATGGTGCAAATAGTAATACCCTTCATGAAAGGCAGCTTTTGGGTTCTGCACCAATTTGTAAACGTTGAGATGCTGTCCTCTTTGAACAAGGAGGTGAACTGCCAAACGTGCGCTAACAGGGTGTTAATTGACACAGCTTTGCATTCACAATTGTGTGCATTCAACTTACTTGTACGAGGCGTTGCTCACGCTCACCTTGTGGTCTCTGTTTCCAATATCTTTGGCAGGGCAATCTACAGCAACTACCACATCCCTAACGCCTGTATGATTGTGTACACATTGTGAGTGCCACGCAAGAAGTCCTATTATTCACGTCCATGTCCTTACCTGGATCGAGACCCACAATGTAATCCTCCATTGTAATACCACGAGGCTCCTTGAAGAGAGGGTACATCCCACAAGAGATGTCTGACAGGTCTTTGCTTTTAGGGAGACGCTTGAGATCGGCAGTGTTCACAGCATGAAACTCGCGCGTTTTCCTCTCAAAGAGCACCACAGTGGCCATTACTCCATCAGTCTTCAAACCGTATCCCAACTTGACAGCTCTCTCCTCTGCGTTTTCATTCAGCTCTTGAGGTTCATGGATTCTGTTGCGCTGAAGGTGATTGATATCAAAGAGAGTGTGCCAAAGAGCCTCCTTGTGATGTTTGTCTATGTATATACACCGGAAATGCACGAAAGAAAGAAGGCGGCCATTGACATCTTGACAAACGAATGGTATGGGGAGATGAAGGAGTTCGGCTCTTCTGATCAGACCATAGAAGGCAGTATATCTGGCAAGTGGCGCATGCACAATTCCATGGGTGGCCTGAGGAAGTAGGCACCACAACTTGACATTCCAGTCAGCGTGGAGAGTGGCATATTGAAGTAAGCAGAAGCTGGTACTTCTTTGCATGGTCATACAACTTGACCGTATCAAGAGGCCCATTGTCGAATTCTTGATAGTACATTTGTCGAAGATCGCGGTTTAGAGTCAATAAACCAGGTATGTTTGGTAAAGCCAGTTGACCAAGCCCTCCAAAGTTGAAGATTCCATTGGCAGCTGTTGAAGCTATGTATTGACATACATGCGTGAGTTTATAGGCGTTGGACATGTTGCAATTGGCACTACTACCTGTTTCCTTGACCGCGATTTGTACATTCGGGTTTTGTTTCTTGTATAAACATTGATAAGTAGGGTTGCATTGGGAGCACCACCTCTGCCCGACTTTGAGTAAAGCATTGGTACTTGAAAGCACCAGTAAGCAAGTTTAGTGTAAGCAAGAGACTTATTTTATCACTGTAGAAAAAGTGGAGTACGTAAAAAGAGGATTGCAACCTGAAGACAAAGAAAATATCATTTATACGAGTCTTGCATAATAAGCCGGTCAAGTCCAGCAGGAGTGATGTTCTCAACAAGCATCAGTATTACGTAAAGTAGTATACCAGCAATGCTCCTGATAAATTCTCGATTTACCAGCCGCACTGTATACACGTTCCCATCATTTTAGAAGAAGTCTTGTATCAACTTCCATGCTCTCTCAGGCATATTCAATTCAAGCATCTATTGAAATCATCGTTTTATGTCATTTAAATGTAACAATGAGCAAATTGCATTAATACTCTTCAGCCATAATAAGCAGAATTAAACTGGTCCATCCTGTAAAGGGATGGCTATGTAAACCCTTTCCTTCTGATTCGCTGTATTGCTCCCACACATAACCAGTTTTCTTGTAGTTCTATCAAGAAAAGGAAGCGCGTCAGTTTATATTCGCAAAGCAGAGTTTATCTCAAGCAGCTTTTACCTTGTATACATTGCGAATGAGGTTATCTCTCAGCTTGGTATAGATTTTGTTTGCTCTGTCTTGGTATGGGCCAGGAACATGCATGTAATTCTGATTTAAGCGTGGTCAATAAGAGATAAAATGAACAATCTTGTTAATAGTAACATACCTTGTATAAGCTTTGCAGGGTCAGATAGTTGATATTGATCCAAATAGGACCACGCCAGTAGTTTTCACCGGTGCCAAAGATGGGATCTGAAGCGGATAAAGAACGAAGGCCATAGGGTGACCACAGCTCATCTTCGCTTTCAATGATATCCAGAATAGCGCCCAGTTTGGGCGAGTCAGCAGGCAGCAAACCGAGTGTCATGGGGAACAGCGAGAGATAACCCTTGTGGCAGACATGCACAGGCTTATTGTCTTGCAGAGCTTGATCACAGTACATGTTTTCCTCTTGGTTCCAGTGAAGCACATCGAGATTGGTAAGCATATCTTGTTGTACCTTGATATACTCTTCCTTGTCGTTGGCATAATCGGGTCCCAATTTGGCTGCAATGTCCTTCAAAAGTCCAGTGCCAAATGCCATCCATGAATGCAGATCCAGATGAAGCTCGCCGACACTAGGCTCTCCACGAGGATAATCGTCCAAACCAGAGGTCAGCGTGTGGTTGGGTGTGCGGCCTCTCCAGCGATATGACTCGTTGTTGGGTGCTTCACGGCCAAAGCGATCCAAATGGCCATGCTGAGTAGCACGGAACCAAAGCCAGTTTTGACGAAGCTTGGGGTAAATAGACTTGAGCCATTGATCTGCTAATTCGGGATTATCCAAGTGCAAGTTGCGAAGGACCTCTGTGTCTTCCAGCGTGCCCATCTTCATTTGGCTGTCAGGTGCATTCAAGATGGATCTGTCAAGCTGATGCTTCTCGAGACGGTCAATGTATCGTTTGATGGAGAGGTACAGGGTAGGAGGGTTGGCATAGTGGTGGAACTGTGTCTGGAATTCAGTAGGCACTTTGCTACGCGCTTCTTCGCCCAAGATTTGCTCTCTGGCAACCCAACCGTTCTCGTCAATCATGTTTGTCCAGTGTTTGATAATGTCCAGACTGAGGTCATTGTCCCATTCGCCAATCAAGAGCTGGTGGAAGCCCTCATCCCTAATATCAGAATGAATCATGTGCTCTTCTCTGCTGTGTTCCAAGTAGAACCCTTACCAGTAGAAACCACGAGGAAAGAATGGACGACTGGGTGTAGCAGTAAACAGGCTCTGAGGTGGAGACAATTCAGGGCGAATAGGCTCTCCCTTGAAATCCTCTTCATCTTGCATAGGAGGATGAGAGCGATCAATGACAGAGGAACCATGGAAATAGCCAATGCCACCAAGCATGTTACTCAGCAGATACTGGGCAAACTCGACTTCGCTGTTGGAGAACCCCTTCTTTCTCAAATGGAACGTCTTTTCGAATCGAGCATTGAATTCGTTTTCCTTCTTGATCAGGTTTGCGCCGAGTGATTCACCTACATGGTTTGTCAGTAATTGATTGGCGGATCCATGGGTGTGGTTGTGCTACTACTACTTACTTGAAAGTGGTTCATCCGAGCTTTGGGAGCGGAAAAGAACGTCAAACTAATCACCATTGTCAGTATATTCATGCTCAATGCTCACCTCAGCGATCACATCTACCTGGAATTCGCCCTTGAACACCTTTTGAAAGACGTAAAAGTTGGCTACTTGGCCTTCTTGTTCAGACAGCTCGTTTGTAAGTGTAAAAAACTTGAAGGGCTTGGCCATGGCTTCTTGCTGATTAGCAGGATCGCCGCCCAAACGGTCTCTGGCGCCCATAATAATACTCTCCATCACAATGTCTATATGCCCGTCAACATCCAACTGCGGATCCATCCCATTCATACAACGCACCTTTTGATCTCCATACTTGTCCTTGAGGCACTTCTTTGCCCCACCACTGTGTCAAGCCGAGATCCTGATTAATGCCCTCACCAGGATACGTATTCAAAGGACCTGTATCTCCTGTCAGTCACATGTCCTCGTTCACTGCTACTTTGACATACCATCCACGATTTGAATCTCGAAATCACCCAATTCAGGCGTATCGCCTTCCAATGAAATGGGCGATTGAAGACCCTGATATACCACCACACATGAGACACTCTTTCAGTTGCTGTTCAGCGATATGCTTACCTTCTTGGACAATTTGCTCATAACGTCAATACCACCAGCACCCTCAATGCCAACATAAAACATGACGGATGTCGTTGGATCCACTAAATGGCAGCACAGTTAATCATCACTGCGTTGCCTACTGGACAATGCACTTACCGTCGTTGCTCATAGGAGTGCCTCTAATGCGAACACCCCAATCACCACCATGCTTTCCTGTTCCAGGCACCTTGATGAAATCCGTGGTCAATTTGATGTTGCTTGGCTTGTCATTGATCTCTTGCGAGGCAAATTCTCGGCCATCATGCTTATGGTATCCATAGCCAGCAATGCCGTCGTTTTGATCGCACGCATGACGAACACCTGTACAGACAAAGAATCAGTACAGCACACTACAGAGACATTTGCTTGTCCATTTACGTTGAAATCCCTGAAAATCGCTTGCGTCAAACCACATGAGTCCAGTCATGACAGACTCTGGTATACGCGGTCTCGTGCCAAAGTAGAGGTTGGGTCTGTAGGTTCCCCACAAGAGAGAAGAGTTGGATGCACCAGCAGTGACAGGCAAGGCATCAGCTGCTACTGCTACTGCAGATGAAGCGACGAGCAGCACTGTCGAAATGGCTGTCAATGAGCTCTTCCAAGATCGTTTGCTGTTGTTGTCAGGCACCATGAATTGTAGTGTAGAAGAAGAAGAGGCGATTTAGGCCAACTATTTTTCAACCAACGATACAATGCCACCACCACCACGGAAATCTGCTTGATGTGTGTGCTTGACTGCTCATTGCTAGCCATCGCACTCCAGATCACCACGACATGTACGAAGGGCTGTCATCCAGTAATACACACGACTGATCCCCATATCTACCGTATCCATCTGTGTTTAGCGTCAAAATCATCTTTAAATGTCAAATGTGTAAAGCGTCTGTTTTTTTATTATTCTTTTTAGTGGTGAGATTTCATACGAATGGGTTCTACTGATGATACATTTATATACGAGATTGTTTAGGACTGTTGCTTGAGCAAATGTTGTTCGTATTCTCTTTGTCTCTCGTTCAACACAAACTTGATTCTAGCCATGGACTTTTGACACTAGAAAACACACGCACACATCACATTAGACACTCCAAGATCCCCACAATTGCACACACACACAGGCTACTCACCTTCTTCAAACGGCCTTGATTTGTCCAGATTTGCTTTGGTAACTTTAAGCGGGTTGCTTCCTCTCTTTGGGTGGCGAGGACATTACGCTCCTTCAACAAGACATACCATAATTTGTGGAGGTCATCAAAGGACTTTTGACGAAGCTCTTGAGCCTTCCATGCACGGCCTAACGACACAATCATCAGTACATGCGTTCCTCGATACACGCCATGCGGTATTCATATCAACCTGTCCAGTTTTGTTTCGGTAAGGTCTCGTTGTTTTCAAAGAATTGGTATAAACCAGTTGATTTTGTTGTGTTGGATGTGGTGGTGGCTGAGGATGTCTCTGCGGATAGAGCGATTCTAGATGTTGAAATGGAGCGGCTAGCATTCGAAGCTACATTCCAATTGACAGAACGGCTGACTCTTTGCAACAAGGACATGATGTGTATATGTGAGTGTCTATGCTAAAAAAGAAAAAAAGAGAATTATAAAAAAAAGTTTGACAGACTAGAAATAAAGGTCAGGGTCTGTCTTTGCTTGGCTGGGGGAGGGGTGTGTGTGTGTAATTGAGTGAGAGAGTGTCTAGCTAGCGAGAGCTGGAATTGGAGGCCTCTGATTTGCGAGGGTATACCTGAACGAGTGACTCTTTTGATCGCATTAGTTTTGCCGGTTAAAAGGTACATGAATCGAAGGTCTTGTTTCTGATCGACAGATTACATGTCTCCTGTAAACAGCCAACCTCCCCATGCTTGCATCATGTACACTGTAATAATACAATGCTCATATAAGTGCAAATCAAGGGATTTATACATAGAGACAATGTGCATCAAAGCGCTCTTGTGGATTGCAATCTTTGTTGCGTGGTGGTGGTGGTGGTGGTGGTGGATTCCAATCCTACCGCCATCAAGAGTACGGCATGTATATATGTATATATTTATCGAGTTTTTATGTAGTGTATGATAAAGAGAGTCATGATGAGATGATGGAATTATTAGTGAGGGAAATAAGGGGCTGGGAGATCAGGACGGTGAGGAGGAGGAGGAGGAGGAGGAGGAGTAACGAGGGAATCAAAAGGCGAATCAAAGAGGGAGAGGGATAAAAGAGATGTACATCATTAAGGTGAGTTTTGTTATTATTATATGGCTGCTATATCCACTTGCAACTGCTTATAAGAGACCAACATCACGCAAATTGTTTTGAATGATGATATCGTTCACCGCCGCCATCACAAACTTGATCTGTTGAGTATCAGTGGCACACGTGAAATGAGTGTAGATTTGTTTGGAATCTGACTGATTCAATGACACAAATCGGTTTAGTATATAATCACTAGCAGCTTCATAGCTCTCGGGTCCTGTACAGTGCGCTTAATTGATTTGTTTGTTGCGGCATGCATGTCATTCATTTACCTTCGAAATCGCTAAAACTGTCTCTGAGAGGATGTTTGGGCAGCTTTTCCTTGAAAATGTCAATTTTGTTCAAGAACAAGATGATGGAAGTCTTGATGAACCATCGAGAATTGCAGATAGAGTCAAACAAAGTCAGTGCTTCTTGCATGCGGTTCTACAGGTGCGCTGTGAGTGCGATGATCGTCCGTTTCTTTGCATGTGCATATTTACCACCGTTTCATCCTCAATAAGCACTTGATCGTATTCAGAGATGGCTACCAAGAAGATGATGGCTGTCACATTCTCAAAGCAATGAATCCACTTTTTACGCTCTGATCTCTGGCCACCCACGTCAAACATGCGATAAGTGAGATCGCCAATGACAAACGTAGTCTCGGTGATGCCTGTTGTCTTGACTCGAGAACGAAGCACATCTTGATCTGTTGGAATGTAGTTGATGTCGCCAATGCGATCGATTGAATCAAAGTAGCTACAAGGCAGAGGTGAGTGATGGGACTCGTCTCAAGATAGGGCTGGCTACACTTACTATTTGGCAGAGTCATTCAATTGATATTCACGGCTTCTATCAAACACACTCAAGAGGTTTTCGTCTTTCCACAGCGATTTTAATGCAAGAGTTACTTCAGGAGGCAGCGAATCACGTTCAATCTGTGATGGCAAATCGAGAATGACTGTAGAGTGAAGTCTGTTTTGCGATGTGGCATACGATACGCCCATGTTCTCCATGGCCTCCAAAATGACTCGCATTGATTGCACTGTGTTGGAAAAGATGATTTCCTTGAAGGCTTCTCTTTCATCACGGGAATAGCCACCGTCATGGATCAGCTTCATTTGCTTTAAAATGGTTGATTTACCAGATTCACCAGCACCTTTTTTTTTGTGAGTAACCAACGGCAATCAGTCATCTGCCATACCAACACACACTTGTTTGTTATTACCTAACAGTAGCATTTTGACTTCATTTCTCATGTTTAGTTTGTCTCGCTTGATTTGGTTGTCGATTTCTTCATTGCGAGCTTTGCCATCATGCACTTCGTTGGATTGACAGCAACCCATTTTTTTTAAAATGTAAAGATGTGATAAATTTGAAGGGAAGAGAAAGAGAGAGAAAAAGAGAAAAGAAGAGCAAGAACAAGGCGGAAAGAAATAAGGGGATCCTCTATGATTTAAGAAACAAAATCAGGTAAATAGTATGCAGTCAAGAAATCCCCTGTTGTTGTTGTTGTTGTTGTGGTAGAGACAATAGTTCATTTCTAACCTATTACAGACAACCGGTTGTTGTTGTCCCCCCCCCCTTCTCTGCTTAATTTTCTACTCCTTACTCCTTGAAATCACTCCCTCTTTATCGATAAAACTGTCTCGTTGCTCAGAATGCTTACAGATCCACTAATCCCATGGTACTAAATCTTCATTCATCGCACATACATTACTGCTGCCACTTTTTAAATGAAGCGGACATGTCAAATGCACATTAAATCGATGACCTGGATCACTTTTTATCGTGGCATTATACACCTCTATTTAGGCAATTGGTACGACTGCACTAAAAATCACTTGCACTGATAGCATTTGGCCATCCTTTTAACTGGAAACCCAGTTTTCAACATGAGCTTATTACCAGCACTTTATCTATACAATTCAGAATAAAAGGAGCTCCCATGATCGAAAAAGGGGCATTAGCATGTCACTTGGATACAACTCTGGTGAAATCGACTTTTTGTTGTTGTTGTTGTTGTTGTTGTTCTTGTTAGCCTCTCCACATTTGTATGTTTGTCTGTCTTTCTCGTTCTCATTACTGCAACTCTGAATCTAGTATTTTGTGATACAAACCCAAAATTAAATAAAGGAGGCGTTTCTTCATCGCAAAAGAAAGGAGTACACGTCTTGTTGTAACTATCATGTCTTTGTGCATTTTATCCGAAAATGTTAGATTCAAAAGTAGATCTTGTAATTCTATATTTTTATGCCATATTTCTTAATACTCTTCAAATTCGATGAAAGCTGAATTGAACTCAACAAGAGCTCATTAATGTGTTATCTATATTTATTCGACATCAATTGGGAATTAATCAGCAAAACCTGTAAATGAGTTTATTACCAAGTCTATTATTATAAGCTATACGCTAATTTTGCTGATCGATTGAATATTGGTCTTTATGTTTCTTGTAATTCTGGAAATACAGTATACAGTGTTTGTGTGGCGAGTCTAATTGACGTACTCGATGATATTGAATGAACAAAGCCTACCGTCTGTACCCTTTAAGCTCTATCACCATGTTTAGTGTAATCCAAGAAGCAATCTATCTTTCAAGCACTTGGCAATTTGTAAAAAGCTTCATTCAGACTGAAGAATTACCAATAATATAAGGTTCTGCTTAAAGCTATAGTATTAGCTCTTCTGGATATACGTACACTGCCTATGGGGTATCCTTTACAACACCATTCGTACAACTAGCCATGCTCTTATCAACCTCTAAGGCGACTACATGTGCATGACAAACTTGTTAATAGCAGATCCAGAATCTGTTATTTTTGAGCTGCTAATATAATTATTACTCTTGCTTCAAAAAAATCTGCAAACATATACAACAGATGTTCTGAATTTAACCCAGGTGCTTGGCAATCCAGGAAAAACAAATCTAAATTGCTTGTTTTCAATATAAAAGAGCCTTATACATCCTCCTTTGATTGCATGAGCTTCACAAAAAGCCTCATTCAAATAAATTACAGTGTGTTGCTACTTTGTTTTACCATTGCTTTTATTATTTTTGTTGGATTATTATAAATATTATTGCACTACTTATATAGGTCTATCTCACTTGATGTCCAGTCTTACAGCCAATCCCATCGCTAGAATGGGCTCGACACACACAAAAATCCTAGAAAAAAAATGCGAGGGT
>JAXQGS010000018.1:0-35868 GCA_037040325.1 Mucor sp. M7501 | reverse complement strand
GCGATACTTGATGAATACAGGGCAAATTCGTCTACATTAGAAGGATAGTGCGGCTCAATTTATCAGTACATCATATAAGAAATGAGTGTAAGTTTACGTCAGGAGTTGCCGATTTATCAACATTTCCACATTATACAAAGGTTCGATCTGCAAGGCAAGACATCTTTTTCTTTTCTTTCTTTTCTCCCAAAATGTTGTTATGACATTATCCTAAAGGTATGTATTCAAATATTTTTACATACTCATGGCCTCAAGTATGTATAGCAAACTGATAATTGTATTTCTAGGATGGTGCAAATAACAATGTTCGATGGTGCAAATAGTAATACCCAGGCTGAAAACATCGCTGAAGCCAAGGCTGAAAACACGATAGTGGCGGAAGGCTGGAATACATTGGGAACCTCAGTTGCAGCTGCTAGTCGTCAATTTAGTGAAAGATCAGAGGTATCTAGTACATATTTTAACCCGGTACTACGAAGCTTTCATGCGCTAATTGTGTTGAATAGAGTGCTGGAGAACCTGGAGAACCTGAAGAACCTGGAGAACCTACTGATTTAGCTGATGATTACATTCTCCAAAATGGCTTCAATTTATCAGCAAGATTTAGAGAATTCCGTGACGAAGCAACCAAAGGATCTAAAGAGTCAGGTTTCTATATCGATGGAAATCTGCACGAGATACTGTAAGCTCATTTACTCTGGCAACATCGAGATATACTTCTAAGAACATTATTTAGGTCATTATCGCATGTCTTGTTGCTGAAGAAAAATGAGCATCACGAGAGTACTATTCAATGCTTCGGATTGGATAATTTGAATGCTCTGCACAAGGATTTACTCGAGAAATACGTTGACTCAAGCGCTGTAATGGAGACTACCACCTTTAACCGCATTGTATCTGTCATGCGAGTGAGTCAATGATAAATGATGCACTTGCGTGCACACACTAAAATTGACATTTTTTAGGGATTCAAGAATAGTTCCAATAGAAGACAAGTAAAAGAGCAAATCAATGAAATCGCCAAATTCGCAACCAACGAGGACTACCGCATGATAGACATCTTGATCAATTGGTAACTGATAAAAATAACACTAACCCTAAGATTTCACTTGACAAACTCAATCACTTTATCTAATAGCATCAACAAGCTGCCGAATCAGGAGCGACTGGAGGACATTAGAGAAGCAGAGCTCATTGGGAGTTTTCTTGATCCCGTATTGATTCCCATCTTTCATGACCCCTAAAGGAACAGGCTCTTTCGATGGTAATTGAAGATCCAATGCTTCAAAATAGGCTCAACACCACCGTTGATGATACTGAGTCTCTCAGGCCGGATGGAAATGTGTTTATATAAGATCTAATACTTGACATTTATAAGTGTGAAGAAAGCTAATAAAGATACACTTTAATACAAATACTTATATATGTCAGCGTGAATACCTTGAAATCCAAGGCGACTGTAGCACGATATCTTTAGATCTCTATAGTGCTTCTTCTCGACAATGTGCCCCTGTTTCGCTTTCAAGTAATTTCATGCACTAGTAGCAATCAAATGATGTCTAGCAGTGCCGAGTTTCTGTTACAAGCAAGCGGAAGTCTCAATGTATGGGAATAAAGAGATAGTGCATTCTACTAGAACAAGCATCAGGGCCAAGAAAACCTCTGCCTTATGGTTTCAACTGCAACCTCCATTGGCCAACATTGGAATAAAGTCAATGGGAACATCTGCAATGCATCCAAGCATAAAACAGCCCATCCAAGCTAAAAGCCCAATGTGTGTGTGTGTGGATTGCAAATATTGCGCAAGTGAATTCATCATAATAGCAACAACATGCAAAGCAGTTGTTTCTGTGATGATACAGTCGTGACATTGTATGCCACATTACTATGCTTTCATTTAACCGGCTAATGAAGCATGTCTATTGTTTATTCAATACAAATGGGGATTTGTGCTTTTTGGGATGTGCAATGCTGCCCTAGAGTAGTTCATCCCTGCAAGTGCAATGCTGCCCTAGATTAGCCCATCCCTGGATGAGCAAGCTGCTTCAAAATAAACACTGATGTGCAAAAGGAGCTATTGGCGTTGTTCATTGCATTTATATGGGGAAAAAAACAAGCTTTGTACAATATCAGAAAGGGGGCATTCTCTCCCTATTAAAAGTATATATCAAGCCGATGCATAAAGCCAGCAGCAGTATGGTGCATACACTATACATGACAGGGTATAATTCAAATCCAAAAAGTATATATATATATATAAAGCCTCTCTAAGGATTTGCTTTTTTCTCTATTACTATACTAAAACAAAATGCTCAAATTGTCTGCCCTTTGTGTTCTCTTGGCCAGTGTTGCTGTTGTCCTTGGTTGTGATACTGCTTGCTCTGCTTCTCAAGACCGAGATGGCCGCTGCTACTATTCCTGCACAGAAAGGGCTTGTAATATGTCTGGAAATCATCACAGAGATCAATTCTTGAATGGGTTGTCCACGCGTGGCTACGACTGTCGACCAGAAGGCTACAACACTTTGTCTTGCGCAAAGACTGCCGACTTTGGTGGTTGTTGGGGCCATAAATGGACTTGTGGTGCTGGCTGTTAAGTTTATAAAAGTTGTGTTTTGATCCATACAATGCATGTGCCTGAATAAATACTTTTTGCTTTGCCAAACTGACATGTTTTTATTGGATAATAACAATGTAACAAACTCTTGCCCAAAAGAACCAAAAAAAAAAACTACTATTTACAATACACCGAAATCACATTTAATTCTTCTCTTCTTGTTGCTCTTCCTCCTCCTCCTCATCATCATCATCGTCATTGTCAAGGCCTTCTTCTAAATCATACTCAAATGCAACATCCCAACGAGATCCAGGCGCCTTTGCACTAATGTACTTGATGAAGCGCATCACACCTTCATCTCTCAACACCAAACTCAGTTCGTTTTGTCCTGCAGGCAATGTCAATAAAGCGCCATCCTCATCTGCAGCCTTGTAAGTAGCGGGATCCTCTTCCTCATCGTGAGGAGCCATGTAGCACTCATAACCGCCCACATCACCGTCCTCCCAAGCACCTGGCTTGTTGACATGACAAAAGGTAACATCCAGTACACCTTGGCCACGCGTGTTGGTAGTAGCTAATGTGTAATCGTGACCAGGTCTGAAACGACGTGCTTCACCGCGGTATCCTACAGCCAACAATTGCGTAATGGAAGCAAGCCATAATCTGAAAGCCTCGGATTCAAAGCGAGACTTGAGATAAGCAAAGATGTCTTTTTTTGTGTCGTCGCTGTTGTTGACCATGTATCTTGAACGGTGAGGAGGACCTTGCACAGCCCAGCCAGCACGTACACCTGTGCCATGAGGCACAATGCGATGGTTGTCAATGACATTATCCTCTGTATCCAACTTGGTGGTGGCAGCGACCAGCTTGGCCAAGGTGGGTTCATTCAAAATCTCTTTGCACTGCACTGCTGATTCGTCCAAGAAGCGTTCCGACATTTGCGAGACAATCTTGAGGTCCAAATAGTGAGGGTTCATCCATTCAGCGAGTTCCACCATCACATCCTCTGTCAATCCAACAATCTCCTCCTCTTGCGGGTTCTCTACTTGGTATTTGGTGAAGCGCTCACTGGAATCTTGCTCTTCTTGAAGCTGCTCCAGAGAGGACTTTGCAGCGTCCGACTCTTCTTGCGATGGCTCCTTGTAGCCAAACTCGCCCTCTTGGGGTATGTGGAACCAGCCAGAAATGGAGAGACGGTTGCCGGGACCAACGACTTCTTCGACAGAGTGGAACGAGTGTCCTGGCTGCACTGTAAACATGACAAACTGGTTCCATTGGGGTGGGATGATGACAGTAGGCTCCGAGGCGGGGATGCCCTTTTCAATGACGGGGTACAGCTCAAGAGCACCGCCATCCTCTGGCTGCCATGGTTTGGCAGGATCTGTCAAGTACAAAATGTACGATACACGACGTGTGCCAATCACATCATCGTGGTTGAGTAAATGACATCCAGATTGGTACGAGTTGATGCTCATGTCCATTTTTGATCCAGATAAAGGTCCACAGTCTGTCACTTTGGAGATGAACTTGCGGAACTCGGTTGAATAGATGGCGTTTCTAAGCTCGAATAAGCTGGATAGTTGCTGGAGCTCGCTTTTGGGAAGACCATCCAAATTGGCCAAATCGCCAGTTTGGTTGACCTGCATTGGTATCAGCCATGATGCTCCTCAACACATCAACCCACCATGCTTACCTTGTAAATGTCTGTTTCCTTTAAAGTGAAATGCAAGTTGGACAAGATTTCCTTGCGAACTCGTTTCAACAAATCGTCATTGATCAAAGTGTCAATCTTGCAGTGGAGGTAGGGCTTTGACTCTTTAAATTCTTTTTCAATGATGGCGGTGGATTCGGCTTCCATGAGTCCCTTGTGGAACTTGTCGGTAGGGTCGGTATCGAGCTTTTGTCTCTTGTTGGCCATGATGCACAAAAAAAGTAGGTGGATGAAGAGAAAGAAAGAGAGAGAAAAAGAGAGGTGGCTTTTTGGTCCCTGTCAATATAATCCAGAAAAAAAAAGAAAAGCGGGGTAACACTGGATTTTTACTCCACACCAAAATGGCATTGCCTTCAAGCGAGAGAGGGATCATATACATGTGGATGAATAAGAAAGAAAGGGGGCTTTATTTACAGGTATACTATTCATCTATTTCTCTTGGTTGAGTAGTTTGGCCAAGAATCCCTGGCTGCCATCCTTGTTGGCACCGAGCGAAGAGACCATGCCAGAGTAGTAATTTGGATTGCTAGCAGGAGACAAAATTTTCTCGGACAATGTGTACTAGCAACATGGAATGAATTCACTTGCACACACACACATATCCCTCCACTCGTTCTACACTCACCTTTTCCTTGAACTCATTGTTCAGCAGTTTTTCCAATGCCAATAATTCCTTCTCTGCTTGAGCTACGTTCAATGTCTCTTCATTCAAAAGTGGTTTTCTGAATGTCTCTTCAATGCGAGTGGTCAACACTTGCTTCAAATCTCTGTTGGGTCTCACTTTATCGACGGGCCATTTCTGAATCACTTTTAAAAAAGAGCGATATAAAGGTTGAATTTCGTTTGATGCCATGATATTGTTTTTTTATTGATGGATTGAGAATGAGAGAAAAAGAAAATGAATGGGCCAAATGCCCAAAACCAGGGTAAGGGAAAGAAGCTTTTTTCTTTTTCCTATCAAATCCGGACTTTTAACATCTAGTTGACAAGTGGATCTTGTTCAAATGGTATAGGATCCTCTTCAATGCCTAGCTCTTCCTTCAACTCGCTTGGTTTTCCAGGATAGTGTTCTGTTACAGTTTTGAATATCTCTCGAAACTAAGTCGTTGAGTGAGCATGCCATGAATCCATCTTATAGTCATAATGCCGTCCTTACCATGCCTCTGCGCTTCTTCCATAATTGTCTGTATGTGTCAAAGTCATCGTTGGCCCTCTTTCTCTTTTCTGGAGGAATCAATACAGTGCCTGATTTCAATTTCTCTAGCTTTTCTTTCAATTGTTGATTCTATGATCATCTCGTCAGTGACATGTTGCTTTTTTTACATGAGCAAAGCATACCTCTACTTTGGCTTTTTCCAGTAATTCCTTGGCTTCCTCTGTTGTTGGCTCGCTTCTTGTCTTGGCCAATTCTGCATTATAGCCGCCATTAGCACAATGACCGCCTAGCTTTCACCATAGTCCTGGGAGCTTACCTTGATCTAATCTCTTGTTTTCGCTTGCTAGTTCATCATGCTTCTCTGTGAGTTCTTCCAATGACTTGTCCATGGCCTTCACTTCTTCCTCTGAAGGCACATCGTCCACGGATTGCTTTGCAGAGTAGATGGTGGACTTGCCATATGTTTTCGACATGATGGATTCATCCTTGACCAATTGATCCAGTGCTTTTGTAATGGATCCTTTGGTGTATTTGGCATGTAGGTTGTTGAATATATCAGCTAAATTGGTATCCTCATGTTAGTGGTGATCCTATCACATTTTTTTTTTTTTTTTTTGCATAATTGATATTGACTACGTACTGGCACTGTATGGCCTATTTACTTTTGTCAAGTACTCTAACACAGCAGTTTCTATTGAAAAGAAAGTAAGATGAGCATGTGAATAGCATAGTGTGCATCAAAATAGTCGTACCTTCTTCCTTCTTGGTGCTTCCTGCTTTCTTTTTAGCCATGTTCAAAGAGGAATGATAATTCAAGCAAAAGAAAGAAATGATTCCAATTTGGAAATTTAAATGCGGGTGAATTTTCATGTACATGCACAATCAGGTGTGGCTGGTTATTAGGTAAGGCGATTATGAGTAGAATGCAGCATCGTTTATTAATCCAAAAGGGTTTGTAAATATCTGCTGGTTTCTTGTGCCAATTTTTCATTAGCTTTGGATATATGTGAGGACAGGGATTGTGCTAATGCACTAATCCCCGTTTCTTTTGCTACTGTTTCCAGCACCGTGCTTCCTTTTTCCTTATTGACATTCTGCAAGTTTTCGAAAATTTATCAAGTTGTAATCCTCTTTTGAAATCTTCCGCGTCTTTTGCAGTGATAAACCAAGTTTATTTTCTGCATCAAACTTGCTGGCTGGTGCTTCCAAGGGCCAATATTACTTGAAGTATAATGGCAATGTCCGGCAGAGGTGGTGCTCCCAATGCAACCAGACATGTTGACTGGTGGTGGTGGTTCAGATGAGGTACTACTAACTTGCTGTTGGGGATGGTGGGGATGGCGATGGGCTTCTTGATTCAGAGACAGTGTAATGCAGTTGAGGAGCACGCGCTTTTCTGATGAAAATGATATAGTCATTAATATCATGATGGGTCGCGTACTTGGAGAGACAGCTTGGTCCAAAGTTAATGTCCAGAGAATTAATGTCGCAGATACCAGTCAAGAGCAAGTTGCATTGCTTGAGGCCAATAACAAACTTGACAGTGTCTCCGCCATCGACTTCTTCTTCTTTGTAGGCAAGCGTTGTGTGGCGGTATCTTCTTGTGTTGGCGGTAATTGCTTCAGGGAACGTGCTTGCGGTCTTCTCCGAGTGTACATCTGCAAATGCATCCCTTTCATAAGCCTCAACAGACAACAAGAGAAATGCATGGTCTCCAACAGAAATGATGGCTCCCGTAAAATAATTAACCACATTTTTTGCGCTAGTCTCGTTGCTGATTGTATCATCGTTGTCGGCATAAGAGTCATAAGCTCCCAAAAGCTTTGTGATGGCATTCAGACGACTTTCTCTAATTGGAAAGGAGTCCACGTCAGCTGCTACTCCAAGGTGCTACTGTTGCTTGTTGTCCTCGCAGTATCTGATAGTTGCTTTTGTTGCTTTGTTTGTGATCTTGAGTACTTTGGCTGCACAGGTGTTTATAGTAATGGGCGCTGTGATAGTGGTGGCCTCGTCCTCAAGTACAAGTTGAGCAGGCTGCAAGCCGAGTCCTCTCTGCAAAGAGTTTCTCTCGGTTGAAAAAAAGCTCCTTGCAGCTCTCTTGAAGTTGGATGCATGCGACAGTGGTGGTCTTAGTTTGCTGATTTTTTGTCTCGGATGCTTCCTCTTGAAGTGCTGTCCTAAGTTTCTAAATCCCTTGTGTGGGGTATCGCAGTAGAAGCAGGTAAAAATGTTGTCACCTGTCGTGCCTTTCATCTTGAAAGATACTCCCAAGAAGTAGGGTATTACTATTTACACCATCCTAGAAGAAGTACAATCATCAGTTTGCTATACTTGAGGCTAAAAGTATGTAAAAACACTTTAATACTTACCTTTAGAATAATATTATAACAACAGTTTGGGAAAATAGAAAGAAAAGAAAAGATGCCTGCCTTGCATACCGCAAACTTTTATAAAGTGGAAATGTTGATAAATCGGGAACCCCTGACTTCAAATTACACTCATTTCTTACTTTATATTATGATGTAGTGATAAATTGAGCCGCGCTATCTTTCTAATGTAAACGAAGTTGCCTTGTATTCATTATTGATCAACTAAGCAAAATTTGACAAACATCAGTTACCTGTTTAACGTTTTACACGCCTTTTTACGACACAATACCTGCTCAACGTCTTCTTACGATACTGACTTTTAAAAAAAGTTACACTCCATAAATCTTCTCCAAAATATTTTTTTTTGAAAAACTCGAATCTACAACTTTTTTTCAGGATGGCATTTTTATGTCGCATTTTTTTTGCTCATCTCATAGAAGCATCTTCAAGAACACTATAAATGTTTTTCTCAAAGCTCTAAAGTCTCTTGTCGTTGAGAAATCAGGAATTTAAATTTTGCATAAAATTTGAAAAATTGCAATTTGGTGCAAATTTTATTAAGCAAACAGTATTACCTGTTTTAAGTAGAAATGTTTTGATGTATAAAAGACGCATTATAAATGACTTTATAAAGGTGCACTAGCTTTTTAGAAAGGTGGAAAGTCTATAAAACGTCCAAAAAGTGACTAAATCACGCATTGTAATAGTACTTTTGCCACAATTTTGTGCTCAAGTCTACTACATCCAAAAGACCTTTTTTAAACATACATTTTGCAATTTGAACTGCAAAGAAATACCTATTTTTGATAGAGTAATGTCGAAATCAAGTTTCAGCACCATTTTTTGACCCCAACCCTCATGCCAAAATGGGACATTTCTTTAAATATCTAAGGATAGACGCATTGGAATAAAATATTGCTTGCGCATACAAATAGTGCAATTGAGCTACTATATATAATACT
This sequence comes from Mucor sp. M7501, assembly GCA_037040325.1. NCBI lineage: Eukaryota > Fungi > Mucoromycota > Mucoromycetes > Mucorales > Mucoraceae > Mucor > Mucor sp. M7501. Next base: position 27,114 of record JAXQGS010000018.1, on the reverse strand, counting down.
GGAAATTCATGTCTGGTTGCATTGTATGGTTTTGAGTAAATGCGACAAAACGACTATTTTTGGACACATATTTGGCATTTTACTGCTTGAGGCGCCAAACGTCTGCATAAATAAGCGCTCTCTCATTCTATTGACTTTTAATTAAAAACGACCTGCATATGCCAGTTGCATTGTGTTCCTTTTCTCCCCCTTTTTACGTTACTGATACTCTTGAAATAACACTATAGTAACCAACTCACAAGTTTGTAAATCACTCACGCAGATAAATTTATTCTCGAGCTTGGCTGCATTCAACATGCTGTACACCTACAATGACCATCGTACGTCTATTCCAAACAAGTTACCACGGTAAACAGCTCTAGAGAACGGTACGCATGAATTGAAAAAAAAGGCGACTATAGCAACCAGCAACACTTTTATTCAGTACCATCGCAAGAACCTGAGCCATCCAAAAACTAGGAGTTTGTAAAGAACTATATTGAAAGTCTTGGTGAAGAAAAAAAGAATTGGAATGCCTGCTTCATAGAGTGTCAAAACCAAAGTGTCCTTTCAAGTTACACCAGGCCTTCAAGCCTTGAACTTAAGAGTGGTTACCAGCGTTGGAAAAGGCAACAAAAGTAAATGCACTACAACAGCTGGTGATTATTTGGGTGATTTTGTTCCTTGAACTTATTGCTTCACATGAAACTAGCAGGCCAAACACTGTTGTTCCATACTTGCATTACTACTGTGATATTATGTGATTATCATGGTGCTTTACATGTGTTTCCATAAATATTTTTAAAATATAGTTTCGATATTGTCGAAGGGTATTTTTTGCCCCTGTTGTAATGTTTCATAAGCTGAAGGTGGAGTCCAAGCACTAAAAAATGTATGTATCTTTCGTGGTATTTTGAAATGAGGCTGATTGTCCATGGTTACACGCCTAATAGATCACAAGATGTGTTCAAAGTAAGAAGATGGCAAGAATTTTGCAATGTTCTTATTCTCTTCCTACAAAACCATCGCTATTAGGAAATTGAAGCAGATATGAATCCAGATTATGATTACTCGATATACACCAATCTAAAAATAATAGATATAGGTACAGGAACTGCTTAAACTCAATGGCATTTTCAAACATTTTTTTAAAAATTCTCTGTAGTGAATCGATATGAGAACAACGACCAATCTTTTACTTTTTCTATTCCCTCGTTTGCGTCGCGCTATCATCAAAACATTGCAAACGCTACGGTATGCACAGCACTTTACTAGAAATAGCCTTGCCATTAGATGCTGATAATACCTCTGTTCATATTATATTCTACTCTAGTTATCCACAGATTTCCTATATAACCAGCGAGACCCCTATGATGTTGTTCATCAGAAATTGGCATTATATCATCATCAGACATACCCTGCCGAAAAGCAATACACGCATGTCAAGGACGTTTTTCGGATATTGCATCAGATTTTTGAAATCGAAGGCAAACGATTAGGTGAAAGCAGCTTATGTTTGGCGACCGTTAGATATTTAGCTCTGATGTATCAGCAACTCTATGAAAACGAAACAGCTGAAAGCATGTCCAAGAGTCAGTTTGCTGTTATTATCCCAATGTTTCTTGAGAAAGATGGACAGTTTATCGTAGAAATTCTCAGGCCATTGTTCGCGGAAGCAGGATGGATATCTAAATCAGACTGTAGAAGCAAGTTGGTCTTTTTTGGAGAATTAGAAGCCAATCTGTATGCCCAAGAACAAGAACTAACAACAAGTATTGGCTACAGCCTCCCAAAGATAATACGAGAGAAAAGATACATGTGCTGCTTGATACAAATAGACCCGTATAGCAATTCCCTGATGCTAACATTGGATATCATTCAAATGAGATTTGACAAGGACCTTGTTGCAGCTTCGAAATCATCCATCTCCTCCTCAAGGGCACAACTACTTACTCCACAATTTATGGTTTCTAGCAAGACAATTCCCATACAAAACTGGTTGTCAGCAAAAACACAGCAATTACCCAGGTTCCTTCTCTCGAGAATATTTGCTGGTTCTTCCAAAAAAGTTTCTTTTGCATATGGCGACCTGTATGGCTTCTACTTGAACAACGATTATCGACATGGAGGGTACTTGTTGGAATTGATTTCGAGGTTACTTATTCATAATTACCAGAAGGTAATTATGAATTTATAAACAATGTGAAGTGTCTATCAACTGATCTATTGTTAACTTAAACAACGATAGGATGCATATGATATCAATGGATTTGTCGACAAACGCATCATCTCGGATTCTCGACTTTGGAAAGACTTGGATCAGGAAGAAAAAAACAACTTCGCAGCTATTCGATACAAGGAGCTTGCAGGGTTTTTCCCTTTAATTGATATGTCTAGCGTGTCTGATGGAATACGAATGTACGCTAAGGAGTATGAGTTTATTTTGCACAATGCCGATGATATCATGGTCTTTGCAGATGCATACAGCCTTGGAAAACGCTACGAGATGGAAGAGACGTGCTTTGATTATCAATCAATCTCTATCAACAGGGCAATATCTAGCTTGACTAGGAGCGAATACTCTACAGGGTCTTCCATCCAGTTTTTTGACAATGGTTTTAAATCAGGAATACTTTTGAAGATTTCAGCAATGATTGAACTCTCGAATAAACTCAAGGAACCGGTTGTATTGCGCTCAGAACCTACATACTGCAACTTGGAGCTGATGCACGGTGTGGGCAAGACACGAGAACAGGCAATTCTGGAGAAACTACCGGGCTACAGTTTCTACGTAGAGGCAAAGATTACGCGCAACCAGCAGGTCAAATTATACCTCCACCAAGTCATTGAAACGCAAAACGGGAATGAAAAATCAACATTGCCAATAGCTGACACATCGATTGACATTGGCAACATGTATGATACAATTTGCGATGTGCTATGGAATGCATCTCAAGAGCATTTATCGTCTGAATGCACTTCATCACTGAGCTTGTATGGCCATTGTTGCAATTTCAAGTCAAAATTGACAGCTCTCTTGAAAGAAATGGTAAGAATGTTGCTAGTCTTATATGCTCATCACAGTAATACAAATGTCAAATAGTTCAACAGCGAGACCTCCAAAGAAGAAGACATGCGCAACACTGAAAACATACATATTGGAAATGCACAATGCTCTTATTGCGTTCAGGTTTCACACAAGACGGTTTTGGACATGGGAGTCAAGCACTATCTACACAACATTGTAAAATCCATCGTTGCTTGCGTAAGAAGCCCAGCAACATTTGGCAAATACCAAGCACAGACTATCATCATTACAGGTAGTTTGCTATCCAATTGGACAAAACTCAACAACATATTGTATCGAGATTTTATATGGAAACAACTAGAGGAGGAACTGTGCTTATCACTATACCAACATCAGATGAAAATTCACTTAATCATGTCACACACAGATGTAGAACTCTTTCCGGATGAGCGTCTGATCAAGTGGGAGAAATATCAGCAAGTCATAGGAGACAAGAGAATTCTGATAGATTTTGAAGGCTTTAACGTCTCGGGAGAACTTTACGAGGACAAGGGTGATAGATATGAGCTAATTCCCTGTATCAAGGTTGACGGTAAAGAGCACTGGAGATTCTATTTAATTCAAAATGATACGGCACTCCTTGGGCAAGCTGGAATCTCGTCAAGATACTACCTCAATCCTAGGAGGGATTGCAGCTCTGACAATTCTCATGATAGTGATGTAGTGCACTTCAAAATAAGTAAGCTTGCGAAAGAATACTAACATAATTACATATTCTTATTAAGTTTTGCTGCACATTGTAGATGTTTATGTGAGCTCTACACAGAATGAGGAAGATTTACTTAATCCCTTTACCACTTTGAAAGAAGAAGCTTTTGTTATGCGGGTGTATTATGATGGCTTTTATTCTGACTGGGATCCTCGACCTACGATACAAGGTACTGACTTTCCTATCACGTTCAATCTTGAGCCCGAAAATCATTGTATGAAAACTAGATTCTCTTTCGAAACTGGTTGCTTCTATGTCTATACGGCGTTGTTCTCTGAGCGCATTACTCTTAAAGAGATTCTACCATGAAATATTGACGAGTATAATAAATCAATCAAAGCTTTTTTGTTAAACTCAGTGAGGTTTCTTACTACTGTAGCGAAACTTAGAGGGCTGTGAAAGGAAAACTCGATCCAAGCTTCTTGCATGTTTCTCTTGTGAGCATAATGCACTGTTTTGCTAGATGATAAACTACAGATCATCAGATCAGATGTTTATAAGCGCAATGCTCTGTGAGCAGCCCTCAAATGTATTCACCACTGTAGAATCAAGAGTCTAAGTCGCTTGTATCTCGCCAACAAAGCGCAATCTCGGCCTCAAAACAGCTCTAGTCGTGTTCTACGAATTGACATTAGGTTTCGAATCACTTTTCAGCAATTTTTTAGGGATCGAGTTGATGATCGATTTCTGTCAGATTTTGCCTTATACTAGCAAGGGAAAAATTGACGATTTTGAATGATTGAGGTTTTCACCTCAAAAATAAAGTTTTCTACTAAGGTGTTCCTAAGCTCATATGAACCGCAAAGAAGCATTTGAGCATGTGAAGGTGTCTTTAGATCGCTTTATTATAGTGTTTGTAGACCTTTTCTCCGAAAACGTGTTTTACGATTTTTGACAGTTGCTCTCCACAGACTAAAGGGATCGCTTTGAAACTAACACCATTGAATTTCTCGTTCAATTTTGCATACAAAGGTTTAGAGAAATACCTGTTGCTTATATAATAACATTTTGTGTAATTGTCCCTGAAAGGTTTTTGGATGTCCAGGTCCGTGATCCAGAGGCCAGTGGCATCTCTGAAATTCAATCCAAGTCAGGCTGCTGCTGTGGTGGTTTGCCCTTGCAAGCTTCTTTTATGAATGACAAAAGACACTGTAGCCGTCTAATTGACTCTAGATGACATGCATGTGCATGCTGAATACCTATCTAATAGACATGTCTCATCTAGTTTGCTACTGCTTGTCTTGTCGGCTTTTTTTTATTTAGCCTGCCAAAATGTGCAACAACAACATGTGCAACAACAACATGATCAAGATCAGAATGCTTTCATTTCCACAAGAAGGCTTTGTTTGTAAAAGAACTCAAACACATTAGAAGCATTTTGTATACAAAATAGAAAATAGACCGTATTGCCTCATGTGAGAGACAAACATGTCAATTTATAATAAAGAGTGGCGTGTGCAATGACACATTTGGAGAAAAAGTCAATTTATTGTTCCAATTGTGGCGCCACTGTCTTGATCCTTGAACGTGGAGACCAGTACATGGGTTTTATAAAATACATGGTACATCTAATGTCAACATGCCGTGAATCTTTGCTATGAAGCATTGTCCTTTTCTCACTCTATGGTTCGAAATGTTGCCTCCAACTAAACAAAGAACGCTAAATGAATTAATACCAATGTCAGTATAAAAATTGAGTCCATTGATCAAATTCATGTGGCAGAATGATCTTACTGGTATAGCACTGTAAAAAGTAAACCAAAGTTTCATGCATCCCACTACTACTACTACTGCCGCCTCGACCTCAAGACGAGTGTGACCACAATGGAATGTATGTATATGTGAGATTGTATACAAGCTTGAATCCAACCAATCGCAACCCCACGATTGATTTCTTAAATTTCGCAATAACTTTTTTACATGGACGCTGTGTGTGTGTGTGTACATTTTTTTCCTTCTCTCTCTCTCTCTTTTTCTTTTTTTTTTTTTTCCACCATTTGTTCTTGTTAAAACCCAAAAAGAAAGAAAGAAAGAAAGAAAGAGACATGCCAACCATCACCAACTCTTTTGCAACAGTATCAAGTGGGACAACGCTGCTGGCATTATCACTGATAGCCGGTGTCAGTTATTATTACCTGTTTAATGATAAACGCTTTTCGTTATCGGAAAGACTGTACTTTTTGATATGTAAACGAAACATTCAAGAAGCTCTGTTGGAGCATGAATTATTACAAGAACGTAAACTAGGGTCCAACGAGACGCATTCACATACATGGATATTCACTCTTTTTATATACACTAGCTGAACCCGAGATCATTACAGAAAACACACAATTCGTCGACATCAATGGTCATCAACTTCGGATCGTGCATATTATTCATGAATTGGGAAGCAAGGTGCCGTTGATTGTATTTATTCATGGTTTGGGTGGACAGGTAATATCATCTGTGTGTGTATGTGTGCTCCCTGTAGAATATAGCTATACTTATGCTCTCTCTCTCTTTCTCTTTGACCAGGTGTCACAATGGAAGTGTCAAATCGAGTACTTTTCGCATACCGCACACATCCTTGCCATTGATTTACTAGGTTGCGGCAAGAGCCAAGTGAGTAGCGAGTAAGTATAGTAAGCCGAGTGATGAAATGCACCACCGACACAAGTAAAATAACAAGGGCAATCTATATAGTTGGGAATCATACACAACAGCCTCTCTTGTGGACGATGTGAAAAAGCTACTGTTGGATCGATACAAGTATCCCGCCACAGTCATCATTGCACACTCGTACGGCTGTTCCATTGCATCTTCCGTGGCAGCATCACCTGAAATACAACCCAGCCTCAAAGGGCTCGTCTTGATTGCACCCAAGGAACACATTAGCGAGACACAAAAACGAAATCAAAACAAACTGAGGTGGATACCCAATTGGCTCTTTAATTGTGCCAGAACTGCCGATCGAAAGGGAGGCTTGCATTCAAAAAGTGTGGATCGCTTCTTGGGCACAGAGATTAGCGATGTGGCTATTCGAAGAAGGTATGTGTGTTTGGGTTGGTTTGGATCGACAGCGAAAGAGAGAGATATTCATGTATATACATGACAAGTCAATTGCGGTGGAATCTTCAGAGCAGGTCATCGGTCTACAAGCGGTTTGTGAGAGGAGCCAGTTTCCCGGATAAAAGTGTCTATGACAAGATCAAAGTGGGCGTGTTGCTGATAGGCGGTGGATTAGACACCATCACACCACCTACTGACATGAACGTGATCCGCAACCATCTACTCGGCCTCGATGCTTCCCAAGACAACCAATGGGATGCAGTGACGCCATCTGATAACATGCGAGTGCCTGTACCCTATGTCATCCCTGATGTGGGGCATGTGCCCATGGTCGTGCATCCAGAGCTGGTGAACCCTGTCATTTCTGACTTTTTGATCAAAAACTGTGGATTGAATACACTGAGTGGCGCATGGCAGATATTGCACAAAACCAAGGGCGAGAACAAGTGGGATCTCAAGAATTACGCGAAATGGGCCAGCATTGCCAACATTACAGCAGAGCCCATTGGCCCTTCGCTGTTTAGAGCCATGAAGGTGATGCGTCAAACAGACACAGCGCACTGTCCCTCGGCTCTGCTGGCCAAATATCCAGAGATCCGTTTCATCATTGACATCTCCAACGACACACCGCCTTACCGAGCCACTGATTTCGAGCACTCGCGGATCGAATACATCAAGTTTAAAACCGTGTCCAAGATTCCACCGACAAGGGAAGAGGTGGCCAAGTTTAACGAGATTGCAGCCTCGTGTTGGGCAAAGAACCCAGATGCTCAAGTTGCTGTGCATTGTCATTATGGATTCAATAGAACGGGTTTCTTTATTTGCTGCTACATGATTGAACGACTGGGCGTTGCTGTGCCTGATGCATTACGCTACTTTAAAGAGGTCAGGCCACCAGGCATTAGGTGAGTTGTGTGTGTGTGTGGATATATACTTGATGCTATTCAGCATGGACTTACCAGTTGAATTCTTAGACATGCACACTTTATTGACGAACTGTATTTACGCTATGTATTGAACCAACGATGAAAAAAGAAAAAATCTAGATGCTTTAGATGTACATTTGATATTTAATAAATTTCTAATACCATGTAGTCTTCTCCTAATTTTCCAGTGTAGGTACAATCAGACTCCTTTGCTGCGATAGCAGGAGAATGGGATTTATATCAATAAAAAGGGATACATCTTGGTCTGTAGACATTGTATACAATCAAGACAACTTGCAAGTCGAGATGCTAAAAGCTACTATAGTCTATGGCATATAGCGCTCTTGTCTCTCTCCCCTTTATTCCTCCTCCCCAAAGTATCATCTCCTGCCTACTACTACAAGTAGAAAACATGCATATAAATACAACGCTCTCCCGGATTGCCCTTTTTTTTTTTTTACTTTTTTTTTATTATTATTACATATTCAATTGTTGTCAATACACATCATTTCAAAAAAAAAAAAAAATATGCCTTGCTTGGGATCACGCAAAAAATCCACCACCACTTTTACCACCACCACCACCACCAGCAGCCGACAGCAAAGTACGTCCTACATAATAAACGGAAGATTCATGCCACCTAATCATGTTGAGCCCACTTTGTCATCAGGTATCAATGGTTCATGTAAAGCAGAAAGTGTCGCTAGTCAGCAATCTCAAGCTGTAGCTCAAATAAGGCTGGAATACAATGAATTGAAATCAAAAGCAAGTATCCCCCCCCCCCTTAGTGACAAAAAGACTCCCCTCTCCTATTACTTTTTCCCCCCCTCTCCCCTTGATGTTGTAATGTGTCGTGTATACATATATATATTAATACGCTCTCATTATAGAACATGGCCCATCTAGAGACAATTGCAAAGCAAACGTCTGAGCTAGAGAAACTTAGGCAACAACTCAATGAATCTGTCACATGTCAACTCTCTATTGCTGAATCCACAGCAGCAACACCAAGAGAAGACCAAGGCAACAGCAGTGAAACCACAATGACATTACTGAGCCTGGAAGCACGGAATAAGGAAACCTTGTCAACCTTGGCAGAAAAGGAGGCATTACTGGAAAAGAAAGAGCAACAGCTCGAGGAACTGATGCAGAAAATGAACCAACAACAAAGCACTGCAGCAGAGACAGCAAGTATTGCCAGTATGGAACATGATGATTTGTACAATCAGTTGGCTGAAAAAGACAAATTACTGCAACTTCAACAAGCGGAATTGGAAGAATTGAAATCTCAGTGGGAGGCAGAGAGAGCTGAATTGATCAAACCTGCTTTGGAGCAAGTTACAGCTCAATTGGAGGAATTAAAGGAGACTGTAAGTGTGGTGTGCTGAATAGATGTAGTCAAAAATCCATGCTCACTCTTTCCTTTATCACAATAGAACAAGATTGCTGTCGAGAGATTAACAGAGAAAGAAAACGAACTGGCAGAACTTCGCTCTCAATTAAACAGAAGAGACAGAAAGCCAAAACAATCATCGTCCAGAGAACAAGAGCATCAAAAGAGATTGAATCGACTTACCATGGATTTGGAGAACGATCGCTTATTGATACAACGACTGGATGAACTCAATCAGCAGCTAGAGGTGAGCTTCACATATATGGTTATAGAGGAGTACGCAAGATGTTAACCATCTGTACCCCTACACAGACACAAAAGCAAAAGCACGAATCCATCCTTGAATCCCATGCCAAAGCACTTGCTGAAAAGGACCAAGCCCTGGTTCGACATGAAAAGTCATTAAAGCAGCTCAAGATGAACCACGAAAACGCAACCAAATCACTGGAACAGGGACATTTGCATCAACTGAAAAAGCTTCAACTGCAGCATGAAAAGGCGTTGGAGGACCTGAAAAAGAGACTCAAGCATGCAGAGAGTCAAGCAAAGTCAACGGTCAATGATGAGCTGGATCAGATCTTGGTCGAGTTTGAGCAATCGCAACATTTGCATTCGGCTCAAGTGGCTTCGTTGCAACAATCCTATCAAGAACAGATTTCAGTGATGCGGTTGGGCCAACAAGCAGAGATCAAAAGTCTGATAGGTGGTGGTAGTAGCAACTCGCCTGTTGTGTCCAAGTTGAAAAGCAATACAAAATTTAATTGGCCACCTGTAGCCGTTTAATAAGATGCTTGGTATTAGTATAATAAAATGAATTTGCATTCTTGACCTTGATGATTCAATATCTGTTATCGCTTCAGACAACCAAACATTTGTGTGTTGTGAGATGAACGTGGGCGTCTTTGCGTGTCAAACATGTGTTACACTACCATCTTTTGTGACAGATACACACACAAGTGTTGATTGTTTCGCCTTTTTTCATCTCTTCTATAATGAAGTTGAGAAAAAGAGCTACCCACGTTCCAATTATCATCAAAAGGGAAGCACAGTGGACCGGCAGCATCAAGTCGAAAACAGCACCACCAAGCAACTCACTTGACAATACATCAGAAAACGACATGTTGCTCCATATCAAACAGGAACAAGATAGCGAGGACGAAGCATTGACCAAGCTCAAATTGAAACAAGCCAACCCTCCTACTCTTGTGAGTAAAACAAGGGACACTTGTATTATCAAACAAGAAGACATGACGAAAAAGAACAATTTAGGTATGTCTCTCCACACACTGATACTATAGACATGTTTGAAAACAAGACAAGCTGAGTATCCTTCACATATACTAGTTGCTTGCAAAGGGCTCAACAACAACAATAAGGATTATTATTATCATTGCTTCCAATGCAAAGTAGAGTTTGACAACTACATATTAGCAAGGAACCACCACAAGTCAGTTCATCACACAAAAGTCTACAGGTGTTCGATCAAACACAAGGATTTGGAACCTGATTACCATGACCTAAACAACTATTGCCAGAGCTGCGAAAAGACGTATTCCTCAAGAGAACGATACTATGCGCACATGAGATACGTACATTATATCAATGCCAGACAGAAGCGAGCAGAGCCATCCAAAGACGTGGTTCCTGAACCTCATTTTCAGTGCCAATCATGCAACATGTCTTGCGACAGAAGAGAAAACTTTAGGCAGCACCTTCAACTCATCCACAACATAAACGTATCACGAAAAAATCAAAAACACCAACGTTCTGCCTGACTATTACGACCCAAACAACTATTGCGTGTCCTGCGATCGCCAATACAAGGGAAAACGAGCTTATACTGCTCATTGTCACAAAGTCCACAAGATCAGAAGCCCAAACAATCAGCGCCGCAGAGAACAGGAGCATCCTGACTTGCACGACCCCAATCTCCATTGCAAATTATGCGACATGACATACACAACAGAGCGACAGTACAGTCCCATGGTTACATAGCGCATGGAATGCGCATAGCCATAACTGATACAGCCACAAAGACGTCGAATCCCGATAATCAATGCGGCATGTGCAGCAAGAAATTTTATAACCAGGCAGTCTTGAGAAAACACCTTTTTATCGTTCACAAGTTGGACAGCGATGCAATACTCGAGCCAAACAGCGAAAAGCCAGATATCAACGATCCCAACAAGTACTGTAGAGTGTGTGACAAAACCCTAAGCTCGAGATGGTATTTCAAGTACCATCTAATTGCCGTGCATGGCATTGGAGAGAAGAATGACAAGAAACGAGAGCCAAAACCAGACATTAGTGATCCCAACAACAATTGCCGTGTCTGTCGATATACATTCGCATCAAAGCGCGGATACCATATGCATCTTCGCCATAAGCACAACATTCCAGTCAATCTTAGATCACTTGCATATCTTTCCAATCACTCTCCCGATCCTCTTGATCCCAACTGGTACTGCTGCATTTGCAAAACCCACGCCAAAAGCCAAGTGGCGTATAGGCAACACTGCACAAGGACACACCGTATGGCTTTTAGCCCTACCTTTGCAACCAACACGAATCCCGATGCAGAGATAGATGTTAATGATCCAAATTACTACTGTGCCAAGTGCAATCGAAGGTTGTTGACCAAGGCTATCTTTGTGCAGCATTTAAAAGTCATTCATGGTATCAAGCCTCTAGGACGAACCATGAGAAACCCAGGTGCCACAATTGATGTTGATGATCCCAATTTTTACTGTGCACAGTGCGAAAGGCATTATGGTCACAAAAAAACTTTAAGGCACATTTAAGAATAATTCATGGCATTGCCGCGAACAAAGAAAGAACAAGCAGCAAGTAGAATCAATGAATAGCAATCACTCATGTTTTGGTAAAGAAAAAACATACCTGCGTTCAATACACTTCCTTCTCTATCCATAGTCCATATCGGCAGTATCCCATCACAAGAATCTATAGTACAGCACGTTACAGTTATCTATCAGTGAATGATAGTATTAAAAAAACAAGGTTGAACTGACATCATGATTTACGCGTGGTACCTGCGTGCTTTCAAGATGATGCTATTATCTCAAATGACGTACATTCCGAGATCGACAGCATGTCTTATTTTTTTTTTGGGGGGGGGGGGAGATCATCGCATTCCATGGCTGGGTATGATTTAAATGAAATAAACCTTCTTGGCATGGATCCAGACCAATTCTTATTCGTATGAGCGAGTGGCGCATAATCAATAGGCTTGATACATGCTGGACGTTTAGCTCTTAGGCGACTTGATCCCAAAAGATCAAGCATCTGTCAAGATGCGTAATAAAGAACCTTGAAGGTCATCTGTTGTCATTTGTGAAAGGATGAAATGATTCCAATCAACACATTTTAAAGAGTCGCGCGTTATCCTGGTACTTGAAATCTTTACCTTGGCCCAGAATGTTATAAAGGGGAGCGTCGCTATTATAGCCATGATTTAAGCGAGCATTTCAATCCGCTAATTACTGATGCTACATAAAAGGCAAATCCCATGAAATGTGTAGTGGGTTGCAAGTGCGACAAAAACTCAATTTTTTACTTTATTGATTCATTCTCTATAAGGTCACTTTATAAAATCATCTCGATTAATTAATAAACATGTCTTGGACAAACGATTCATAATCCATTTCACTATCCGAGTAACTTGTAGGCATCATTTTTTTAAGATAGTCAATCATGGAGACAGGGATCTGGCTCATTTTGAGGTCCAGTTCCGTAACAAAGGGTTTATCACCAGCGATGGTCCTGAACGAATCGAGCAGCTGGCCTGGTGTCGTTTTGTCCTCAGTGACAGACACCATGAATCGAATAAACTGTTCAAACGACATGAAATCATTGTCGTGTGTAATGTCATAAAAGATGCTTTCCAATCGTTCATTGTCGTACACAATGCCTAGACTTGATAGAGCGTATTTGAATTCAGATGCACTGAGTGTGTTGGTATAATCCTTATCGAAATATCTAAATGTTTGCTCGAATTCCTCCAACTGCACTGGTGTCAAGTTGGTCATGTTTCTCGACACAATCTACCACCGTGTGTTAGTTTGACTAGACTTGGACTCTATTATAAAAGAAAATCTCACCTGGTTTTGTATAAAGGCACTCTTCTTTTGCACTGCTTCCTTTACGAGATCCAAGCCAAAGCTGAGATCCTCTAATGAATACACGGTATAGTCGTTTTCTTCTGTGTTTGCTTCTATGCATTCTTGGTCTAGTATGTGGATCATTTGGAGCGATTCTTGCATTGGCTCGAATGAATTGGTTAATCCTTGCACCAGTGCAAGCTGGGATTGAAGGCTTCCTTCCAGATCAACTAGTTTAGCAGAGATGCCATCCAACTGTCGCTGAAATTCATTTGCTGCCTCGGCAAAGGCCTTTCGTAGACCCTCCTTGATTCTAAAAAGCGGTGGGTATGAGTATACAAATAAGCTCCATTTCCCTTGCGTGTATGTTACTCACTCTCGGATGGTACGATTAATTCTGCGATGGTATTTAGCTTCATTCTGTAGTAATGTGTTCCATGTATTGTCCAGATCCCTCAGTGTCAGTCCAGCAGGTGGGTAGTATGGCTTTAGGTTGTATGTCTTGGCTTTGGTTTGAATGTTGCCTAGTAGCGCATCAATGTTTCGCTTTTCAGCAACCCAGGAACGTTTATCCGTGCTCTTGTAAATGTCGAATGCCATGCTCTTTTGTTTGGCGTCAATGTAACTGTCTGTTAGCTCGGTATTGTCCCATTCTTCTTGGATAAACTCGACTGCTTCCATCAACTAGTAAGAAAGTGATATGAGCTGGCCATTCTAGTCAATGACACCATGTGTCTACTACTACTTACAGCACGAACTCGCAATTCATATTGATGCTCCATATCGCACACAGACAAGAGCACATCAGCAAATTTAGCCACTCTTCTGCCAGCCGTTTCAAATTCATCTCTTGCTGAAAAGGCGTGAAAGTATTCAGCTACATAGGTCATGACAGACTTTTCATCAGGTTTTGAAATGTCGCACACATCTTCCACATCCAGTAGTTGAGGGATGTTTAGCTTTTTAGCCGCTTCAAATGCAATGGCCGTGTTGCCATGTCGATCGCTTCTATCCAAGCCGTGGTAATCAATCAGTTCTGGATGGTGGTGGTGGATCAAGGCACAAAAGGCCAAGCCGTCTGTCCAACTGTAGGTGAAATCGCGAATGTCAACGTCGTGGTAATTGGCCGTTTTGCGCTGACACCAGAGCAGCAGACCTTCCTTGGCGTTTTTGCCGTCTTGGTTGATGTCTGCAATGGTGAATCGAAGAATGATGGTCCACAGCATGCCCAAGACAAGCTTCAAGTTTTTGTTGACGATATCCTCTGCGCCAATGTTGGTGAGCGCAACCCCTCTCAGTTTGATGAAATCCAATGCCTTGTTGACGTTTTCCATCTTTTGAAAAATCATGCCTGGATTTTGATTGAATGGCTTGAGTGATTCACCACCAATAATTTCCTATGATATCTCTTGCAAGTAAGTAAAATTTGCCGATGGGGGAGGGGAGCGAGCAGAGAGACTTACCAGCAGCTGGATCAAACGAACACCGTTTGCTAAATCTTCGTTGAGATGAACAATGTTGGGTATATTCTTCAAGTCTAATTTGTTATTGACCCATTTTGTAAAGGCTAAGAAGAAAAGGAAATGTCAAGGGACGACACACATTTAAGAACATGTACTAAACTTACTCTTTTTCTGAATAAGCTCCCAGGCATTGACCATCTGCTTCTTTTCTATCATGCACACACACAGAGAGAGAAAGAAAAGATCTCGGAGCTTAATACCTGTGATTGAATGCCCAATCGTGATTACCATTTACCTTCAAATGACTTTTTCAAGGGAGTCTGTCCATAATTTGAGTAAATTGCCATTGTAATAGTAACAGTTAGAAAGAGTGTACAAGTAACGAGAAAGAAAAGCAAAAGAAATAAAGGTATTTGAAATAGGCTATTAAAGATATGGGATAATGAAAACAATATGAATTTTCCTTTTTAAGGATCAACATAAACAACACATCTCTAACTTTGGGCCTGCTTTAACTCCGAGAAAAGCTCAAGGTATCTCAGGTGGAGAACAAGTCGCTGATGCATCGTGCTATCTACCTGAATCCTTTCTTTTTTACAACAAGGTGTTATGTTTTTACTTTTTTAAATTATCACACACTATGAGGAAATGACGAGCTGATTATTTCATGGCATTGAAAAAGGTGGAATGTTGTCAATATGTCATCACATTTGGAACCCCTTCAGTGTCTCGTATAAAAATCCCCGGATTCTCTTGCATTAATCTTTTTTTTTCTTCTTTTTCATCTTCTTTTATACTACATACATACTAACAAACATGACCTCTATTCCTGCTGCCGGTACAAGACCTCCCGTCACTGTTACTAACAAAGTCTCTGAATTCTTGCTGGATCCTTGGTCTACTGTCAAGGTGGTTGTTCCCTCTGCTGCTCTCCAAGTCCTTATCCACCAAACTTGTCTCAAAAAGGCATCTTTACGCGAACTGACATTGGGCCTTACCTTGTTGAATGCCGTCTGGTTTGCTACTACCTTGAACATGAGCTACATTGAGACACCATTGCTCGCCAATGTCCCCAGCCTCGACGAGAACCAAAAGTTGGATGTAGGTAGACATCGTTTTAATTGGATCAACAAGATTGAGGTAAGGTTTTGCATAAAACATGTTGGGGGGGGGGAGTGGGACGCTGGGAAAATTAATGCAAACATGCTTAGGCTACTGTCAGTCTATTGAGTCTTGATTTGTATTTAAATTGGAATGAACGCATTGCAAGACACGACGGATTCGTTGACAATGTGTTGAAGACTGTTGCTCTTGCACCCATCGCCATCACGGTTGCACAATCTGTTTACTTTTTACCAAGATTCAACAAGCGTGCCGAGCAAGTGGCAAAGGGTGGTGCTACTGCCAAGGAGCTTTGGGATAAGGATCCCTTTTTCTTGAAGGGCCATCGTGCTTATATCACTTTGGACACACTCAAGATCTCTGCATTGGCTGTTGCTGGTCTCCGTTTCGGTTTAATGTTGAAAAACTAATGTATCACTGTGAAATAAAGACACGGATATTTGAATCATGATGAAATGTGTGTGTATTGTTGGGCCAAGAAAAAAGATCAGATGGATTTCTATAAGAGTAATATTTGGGAATACACAGAAAGCAGATCATGTATTTTGGCTGTATACCATATCACAATGTGAAAAAGTGCAATTCCTCCAAGGGAGGCTTCAAGAGACATTTAGGCGAGCAAGAAGAGTTTAACAAGACTTGTTCATCGCGTATCATCTCAATTCAGATTACATGTGTTGATATTGCACATAAGCAAAGTATACTCAATGATTGTCATCTACTTTTGCAGCGTAAAGAGCATCACTGAACAGTTTCTCCTGACTTGTAGTTGTTCCTTGAGAGTCCTATTACTGCAAATTTATATCGAAATTTTACTTTCATAGGAACCATTCATTAGTGATGTATAAATGTGGATTTGATTTCTCTTGAACGTTCCACGTCTATATTGACGGAAGCAATTCATTTATTACTCGTCAACATTTTATGATAGAATCTCTTTAAGAGTAATGCGCTCAGAGAACAGTGCCACATTGTCATGGAGTTTTCCATTTCCCAAAGAAAATCTAGTTTTCATACGATAATTTTCGGGTCTAAGAGTAAATATGATAGGAAAATCAGCGCCTAGGAACGTATGAGGTAGACGATTCGAGCCAACAGAGCTGCGTCGCATAGACGCCTCCATAATCAAAGCTTCTTTTTTCAAAGTGATAAAAGGACTGAGTAAATCTTGCTGATCCTGTGAAGAGAACGCATAAACATCTACAATATACAGCAAAATTTAATAAGAATATGTGTGTGCATGTTCTTACGCAAGCTTACTTATTTCAAAGCGCATTTCATAAGGATTGTCAGCGCTGCACTCCCGACCAGGATTGAGGTAGTATCTTGACGAGATTCCAGATTGCCCAAGTGGTGTCGCATCATTTTGAATCAAATGCACTCTCCAGTGCTTTTTACCGTCAACTTTGATACAGGGAACTACTTCGTATCTATCATCCTTGTCCTCGTTAACTTCTCCCAAGAGATCGAAGCCCTTAATATCGACAATAATTCTCTTGTTTCCTACAGCTTGTTGGTATTTCTCCCACTTGATCAGACGCTCATCCAAAAATTGTTCGATATCTGTGTGAGACATAATCAAGTGAACCTTCATCTGATGTTGATATAGTGATAGGCACAGTTCCTCCTCTAGTTGTTTCCATATAAAATCTCGATACAATGTGTTGTTGAGCTTTGTCCATTCGGATAGTAAGCTGCCTGTGATAATGATGGTATGTGCTTTGTATTTGCCAAATGTTGCTGGGCTTCTTATGCAACCAATGATGGATCTTGCAATGCTGTTTAAGTAGTGCTTGACTCCCATGTCCAGAACTGTCTTGTGTGAAATCTGAACGTAGCAGGTGCATTGTGTATATCCAATATGTATGTTTTCAAGATCGCGTATGTCTTCTTCTTTGGAGATCTCGCTCTGAAACTAGGCAAACAGGTGAATTACTAATAGCCTTATACAAGATTAGCAATTATCCTTACCATGTCTTCCAAAAGAGCTGGCAATTTTGATTTGAAATTGCAATAATGGCTATAAGAGCTCAATGATGAAGCGCATTCAGACAATGAATGCTCTTGGGTTGCACTCCATAGCACATCGCAAATTGTATCATACATGTCGCCAATCTCAATTGACGTGTCAGCTATTGGTAATGTTGACTTTTCCTTTCCATTTTGCGTTTCAATGACTTGGTGGAGGTATAATTTGATCTGCTGCTTGCGCGTGATCTTTGCCTCTACGTAGAAGCTGTAGCCCGGTAGTCTTTCCAGAATTGTCTGTTCCCGTGTCTTGTCCACATCATGCACCGGTTTCAAATTGCAGTGTTTAGGCTTTGAGCGCAATACAATCGGTTCCTTGAGCTTATTCGAAAGTTCGATCATTGCGGTTATCTTGAAAACAACCCCATTCCTGAAGTCCTGGAAAAAATAGTTGGCGTAAGGCTTTGGGAATTTTTTCGTCTTAGTCAAGCTAGATATCGCCCTGTAGATGTGCATAAGCTGATATTCAGTGCATAGATCTATTCTTTCATAGCGGTCTCTGTGGTCGTATACATCTGCTATAGCCATAATGTCATCGGCACTGTGCAAAATCAATTCATGCTCCTTGGCGTACATTCGTATTTCATCAAGCACGCTATACATATCGATCGAAGGGAAAAACTCTACAAGCTCGCTGTATCTAATAGCTGCAAGGTTGTTTCTTTCTTCCTGATTCAATTCTTCCCAAATTTGACACATCGAGATGATGCGTTCGTCGACAAATCCATTGGTGTCATATGTATTCTATCATTGTTGAAGTTAGCAATAGATCAGTTGGTGGGTACTTCACATTGTCTATAGATTTATAGTTACATTTTGGTCATATTGAATGAGCAACATCCTGATCAAACCGAACAAGTGCCATTCACCTTGATACTCGCTGTTTAAGTAGAATCCATACAGGTCGCCATGTGTGAAAGATATTTTTTTTGGAAGAACCAGCAAATATTCTCGAGAGAAGAAACCTAGGTAGTTGCAGTGTTTTTGCGGACAACCAATTTTGTATGGGAATTGTCTTGCTAGGAACCATAAATTGTGGAGTGAGTATGTGGGTATCTGAGGAGGTGATGGATGATCTGGGAGCTGCAATAAAGTCCTTGTCAAACCTCATTTGAATGATGTCCAGTGTTAGCATCAAAGATTCGTCAAGCGTGTCTCTTTGTACCAAGCAGCACATGTATCTTTTCTCTCGTACTATCTTTGGGAATTCATAACCAAATTTCCTCGTCCCTAGTTGCTGTCGTTGTTGTTCGTCATACAGATAGGCTTCTAATTTTCCAAAAAAGATCAGCTTGCTTCTAGAGTCTGATTCAGAGATCCATCCTGCTTCCGTGAACAATGGCTTGAGAATTTCTACGATAAACTGTCCATCTTTCTCAAGGAACATTGGGAGAACAACAGCAAACTGACTCTTGGACATGCTTTCCGCTGTTTCGTTTCCATAGAGTCGCTTATACGCCAAAGCCAAGTATCTCACGGTCGCCAAATATAAGCTGCTTTGGCGTAATTGCTTGCCCTTGATTTTGAACATCTGCTGTTGTAATGTATGGAAAACGTCCTTGACATGCGTGTATTGCTTCTCGACAGGGTATTTCTGATGATGATACAACGCCAATTTCTGATAAACAACATCATAGGGGTCCTGTTGGTTGCATAGAAAGTCTGAGCGTAACTAGTACGACGATATAATGTATCAGCATTTAATGACAAGGTTATCTCTAGTAAAGTAATGTGTATACCGTAGCGCTCGCTATATTTTGATGATAACGCGACGCAAAAGAGGGGATAGTAACAGGAAAAGGTTGATCTTCATTCACATTTTGATTCACTACAGAGAATCGTTAAAAAAGTTTTTGAAAATAGCACAGGCTTTTACTAATTCACGTACCTATATATATCATTTTTAGATTGGTGTATATCGAGTAATCATAATCTGGATTCATGTCTGCTTCAATTTTCTGCTTGCGATGGTTTTGTAGAAAGAGAATGAGAACATTGCAAAATCCTTACTTTGAGCACACCTTGTGATCTATTAGGCGTGTAACCTAGGACAAGCAAATCTATGAAAAAGGTCAATCAGTCTCATCTCTGCAGGTTTCGTTAGAGACTATAGCCTTTGTAGTTGTTCTGCTTTAACATATGTCAATTGACAAATACAAGGCACTATTGTTTGCTCAACATCTGCAATCCAGTTGTTTCTGATAATTGAGCAACTAAATAGAGCACAGTTTGACCATTCATCTCTATCCTAGCAGCCTGCTTCATTTGAAAACATGGATATAGCTCTTTTAAAGTATCTCATGTCTGTATTTTATGTACGGGCAGACTACCTACTTGCATTACCTTTGACTATTCACAAGCATGTGCATTTGAGCAGTGAATCCTTGTGTTAGAAGCGCTGGTTGCTTACTGACTATACACTACATTGGGTAACTTGATTTTCTTTCTATACATCACTACCTTACACATCAAATGATTTAGCTACAGAATATAAAACAAAGCTTCCACCATTAAGCATCAGCAAAGGGGCATATAGACGGTTTATTGATTTGAGAGTACGCATAAATGAAAGAGAAACACGCAATTTATGAAAGCAATTAGACGGACAACGACTGAAATCATGATAGTTAACAGACACGCAGCTTGGTTATGCTACATGCGGCTGTCCATCTCGATAAACTGCTGTACAAGCTGTTGATTCTCTATGGCAATCATCAGTCAATTCTCTGTCTGTCATCACATCTTCCATCAGAAACATTTCGATTCAAGCTCACTTTTAAACCCTGAATTTACTTCGGATAGGTTTCCAACTGGTTGGCTCAAAAGGTTCGTCTTGGAATGATTGGAAAGGTTTTTTAGTTATTTATTTGAATACGATTTTTTTTAAGAGACGAAAAAGGAGAGGCAGATGTATACAAAGCAAGACGAAAAAAAAAAGGAGAGGAAAGAAAGCACAGCTTTCTATACATGTAAATAAATTAACAAAAGGAACGTATGTATATAGAATGAGGCGGATGTATATGTATGGAGATGAGGAAGAAGAAACCCCAATACACAGTATTGGGCTCAGATGATGGTAATTTGAGAAGGGGGGGGGGAATTTACAATATGTATAGATATAAACAGAGGGAAAGGAATGGAATAGAGCTGGTCATTGATTTACAACAAGAGGGAGGAAGGCTGTGTGTGTTGTTGATGGATCAACATTTGGTACAAATCTTCGTTGCTCTGTTGGTCTTGATGATGTTGTTGATGATGATGGGGAGGAACAATGTTGCCTTGCGTTTGCGTTGTAGCAGTAGTAGGATAAAAGAAGGGAGCTTGAAGCATCAGGTGAGACATATTAGCCTTAGACAGTTGCTGAGGATTGATCATGCCATAAGCAGAAAGGCCGTTGTTACCATGGTACATCATTTGCTGAGCAGCTACAGCTTGAGCGGCAGCAGCAGCAGCAGCCAAAGAGGATGGCTCAGGTGTAGCAGAGGGCGACATGGTGAAATCACGACAGAGATCAAGGCCAGGAGGAGGAGGTTGATGCAAATCCATCATCATGGTATTGGCGGCGGTGGGAGTAACACTAATTTTAGTAGCTAATTCCGGTGCTAATGCGAGCAAGTCTAAGAGCGCTTGCTTGAAGGCTTCATGGTTTCCTTGCAAGATGTGGAACCCGTCGACGCTGGCTTGCTTGTCCTCTGTGAAATCACCACAACGCACCCATTGATGATCTTGGCCGAAACGCCACATGGAGAAAGCCAATGGTAGGCTTAATTCAATGTCCAACTGACCTACGAGTTCACCCGTTTCTACTTGCACCTGTCGACTCAATCTGAGTTGATGGATGCTATCAAAACCGACTTGAATTCTGAAATGGTGTCCTTCTGCTTGTACTCGCCAAACGAGCTCACGATCCAAGGGACTAGCATAGCACACGAGATCCCAGTCTCTTTGATGAAGGTGAGGAGAGGCATGCGCAAATCGTGTCCATGAACCAATACGTAGGACGCTAACGGGAAGAGGCACAGTTTGGATCGGAGTGTCTGTGATGAGGCCCATTTGAGATTCATTGGTTATTGTCGATGTTGTAGCACCACCGTGGACGACTGTACCAGCAGACGTATTAGGCGTGCTTGATAACGAAGCACTTGTAGTAGGTGTAGATGTCGATGCTGTTGCTGAGAATAAGACTATTTATAACACACGTCAACACTCTATATGGTCATTTCACACACAAAGCTCATCTTACCATCGTGATTGGGTCTTGAAATGCCCTCAGACATGGCTCTCAGGTTATCACTGCGAGTCAATTCCAATAAATGAGATGATTTAGGCTCAGGCTTGGAGCTTGAACGAGGTCTTTTGCGGATCTGCTGGTGGTCCTGATGTTTCAATTCTTCAAAGCGTTCAGGAGTCATCATGGTGCGAAATGTGGCCTGATAACGAGGAGGCGTGGCGTGACGATGAGGATCAACCCAACCGTTACTATGGCTACTACCAGGTTTGATGACTGTGCTGCTGCTGCTGCTGCTGCTGCTGGATGCATTGCTGCCTGAACCATTGGATGGAAATGCACCAAGCGCTTCCACCTTTCTGGCCTTAGCACGACGATTTTGAAACCAGATTTGAATTGTTCTTTCCGTAACGGCAAGCTCCCGAGCCAATCGACTACGAACACTTGAATCTGGAAGGGGATTTGTGTTGAACGAATCCTGAAGGGTGGCGACTTGACTTGGCTTCAAGTGAGTACGCTTTCTTGTGGGTGTAGGTGAAGCTGATGAATGAGAGTTCATTTTCTATATATATATATGGTATTGTTGTTGTCTTTTACTGGTATATATACAAATAAGCTTTATGAAAAAGAAGGGAAGTGATTTAAAGATTGGAAAGATGTGGTTGTAAAGAAAAGAAAAAAGAAAAAAAAAGGTTAAACAACAAATGCCAGAGGCCCGTTTTTTAAGCACAAAAAAAAAAAAAAAAAAAAAAAAAAAAAAAAAGTTGGGATCCAAGGGAAGTTGGATGAGGGGACAAGGGTCTTTAAGATGGTGCGTGTGTAAAAAAAAAAAATGGGTCTATTTAGAGTTGAAATGGACGAGAACTGGTGGTGGAAGTTGCGTTGAACCCCGAAGATATTGGGTGCACAGATTCAATGTGACCCAGATTACAAAAGCAGGCAACATCAAATTCTCGAATGGTAACTTGAGAAACTTGACAAAAAAGAAAGGGGCCCCCCCCCCAATCCAATTGAATCATCATTGGATAAGTGTGTGTGTGCCTAGAACCTCTCTCTATATTATTTTTAAACAAAAAAATAGTTTGCCAAGGTAGATCCCTTTCGATTTCCAGGCGGATCTGTTTAATCCTGTCCAACATCTCATTAGAAACGTCACCAATTAACTAAATTAATTCTCTTAATAAAACGATCGATGGTTTTCTGTATATAATAAGGGTCCTTTTGTTGTCAGGCATCTCTTTTCTTCTTCTTCTTCTTCTTCTTCTTCCTTATCCATCATCAAAAGAAAAAAAAAATGCCTCCAAAGAAAGGGAAATCTGTAAGAATTGCTGCCGACGATGAGCACATTCCAGGTAATTTAAAAAAAAGTGTCAAAATGTATGTGCGCCCCCCTTTATTAACATACATGATCACAGATACTACATACACAGATACGTTCCCCTTGGTGCTACCACCACCGCCTCCTCCCTCTGCTGCTGTTACCACTACGGGTCACATGAACAAGAAGAACGACGACCAGCAGCCCTTCTACAGCATTGAGATGCAACAAGAAGACAACTTTTTCTATGACAATTCCAACAAGCCAGCGCATGATTCATGGTCTTCGAAATCCACCTTGAATCCTCAAAACCCATTTGAGCAAAACATTGTGCTGAGCCGACAAAACACACTGACGGATGAACCCACTGAAATTCACATGGACGAAACCACCAAAATGATACACTCCTTGGAAGTAGACGAAGAACAGCAGGAAGATCAAGAAGACAGGATGCTGGAATCCGAAAAGTCCTCCCCTACTGTGGTTCCCAGTGACAAGACTGAAATCATGACCAAGGAAACCATCACACCACCGCCAGAAGAACACCAAGACCCTGACAGTGACAGGGAGTTTGACTGGAACGATGATCCGGATCAAGTCAAGCCAAAGCGCAGAAAGACGGCCAGAGAGAGGTTTACTGCCGCCATGAAGAACCCTTGCTGCTGGCACTACCTGTCGCCCATCATCAAGCGTGTCATCATTGCTATTCTAGGCTCCTGTATCTTTATTGTGGTGGCTGTCGTGATTTATGCTACTCTGCCTGAACCAACCGAGGCTCAATTAGCCGATCCTAATTTCACCAATGTGCGAAGCAATGTGCAATGCTGGATGTACTGGGCTGCTTTCATGTGGCACATATTTTGGATCACGACCTTCATGTTGGATATGGTGCCCTCTATTGTATCTCTCTGGACCAAACTTTTCAAGGGTAGACGATCTGAAAAAGTAAAGTCGTACATGGAGGTAAAGTATAACTTTTGAGTGGTTTCTGCTAAAATGAAAGAAAGGAGCTAATTTTAGATTTTTTTTTTCCTAGTATTACATGAGCTTAAAGGGTAATTTTTGTTTGCTTTTGCTGGCTGCTTGGAATCTAGGTTCCTGGTCCTTTTTGATTCAACACCCATTTGATGTAAGCATGCAGAATCTCGATTGTCCTTTTTTTGCCATGTGTATTGACAGTCTTTGTCTATTTATAGTCCATCAGTAAACACCCTTATTCCGCTGTCATCACCAAGGTGTATGGTTGCTTGTTGGCTGCTGCTGGTCTCTATTTCGTCCAAAAGACAGTAATTCAAATCATTGGTAAGCACCATCTATATTCGTATCGTATCATGTTTCCCATACTGATCCATGTCGCTATTTTTAGCTGTCAAATTCCATCGTACCGCTTTTGCGGAGAGATTGCAAGAAAATAAGCAAAGTCTAAAGAGTAAGTCCAGCTTATCCATCGAGTAATGTTGATCAGCTGTTAATTTTTTCCCCGTCTGTTTAGTTTTGGATACGCTCAGTAAATCAGAAAAGAAATCTCGTCCTGGATCCGGTGCTGCTGGCGGATTTTCTAGCAACAACCTCAGAAAGCGCAGATCTCCTTTGAACCACAAGCACGAGAGTCAACAACCTCATTGGGATCACAGCGCATCTAGCCACGATGACCAAGCCCATGGCAGTGTTCGCCCAATGACGTTGCACGATGAACCCGTTCCAGAACAACCTAGTTCCTTTGCTCTCTTTAAGAAATCCGTGTCTAGCTTTGTGTTGGCCGAGAAACCCAGCGCCACGACGGGCCGTGTGGATAAAAACAAGATGGATATCAATTCCGATGACTATGCTAAAAAGGTTGCCAAGAAACTATTTTACGCTCTGGCTTATCCCGAGGGTTACTATGGACAAGAAGAAGACAACAAAAAGTGCTTGGATGTGTTTGCATTTATCCCGTATTTCAAGGATCGCGAAGCAGCTGCTGAGGCGTTCAAGGTGTTTGACAAGGACGGAAATGGAGACTTGACCCGAAGAGAGTTCCGTGATACCGTAGTACACATCTACAGGGAGCGCAAGGGCCTCGCACAATCCATTCGTGACACCAGTCAAGCACTTGGCAAGATTGATACGCTCTTACTCATCATTACATGCTTGATTAGTTTGGTCATTTGTTTAGCCATCTTCAATGTGGATTTCTGGAGCGCTCTGGTGCCATTTGGTACCCTGTTGGCTGCGTGTACCTTTATCTTTGGCTCGTCTGCGGAAGGTCTCTTTACTGGTATCATGTTTCAATTCGTGACACATCCCTATGATTCCGGCGATCTGGTACAGATTGATGCCACCTACATGACTGTGGAGAACATTGGCATCTTGGGCACTGTCTTTAATGCAGGTGATGGCACCAAATTGTATGCGCCTACCTCTGTACTTCAAACCAAGATCATCTACAACATTCGTCGCTCCGGTGGTATGGGCGAATCGCTTACCTTCAACATTGACTTTAGAACAGACAACGATCTCATCTTGGTGCTGCGCGAACGTCTTTTGGAATGGGTGCAATCTCAGAGCCGCGATTTTGGTCCAGGCTTTGATTTACGTGTCACTGATATCAAGGACATGAACCAGGTCATATTGACGGTTTGGTTACCTCACAAGGGTAATTGGGTGGATTTGGGTAAACGCTTCCAAAGAAAGACGCGATTCATGTTGGCGCTCAAGGCCATCTTGACCGATCTGGATATCAGATACGAGTTGCCTGCCCAAAGAATTACCTCGAGTGGTCCTAGCGATTCCAATAACCCTTTCAGTCAAACGGTCAGACCTCAAAATTTCTCTGATCGTCAGTAAATATATATATCTCTCTCTCACACACTTTTCCTGTCTATATAATGTGTATTCAAAAAAAAAGCAATAGTAAATACCCTCTTGTATCTCATTTAAATAAATAAAAATGTAAATTTATTACCTACAATAAACTCTGCTCAGTATGCCCCTGAATCTTGATATTCAAAGCGGGGAATGTTTGTCGGTGAATCAGGAACCAGGATGCTATCAACTTATCCACAAGAATTCTGGTCTTCAGGGTGTCGTTAGCCTTGCCTGTTGTAATTATTTGAAACATGTGGAAAGAGGGTATCATTACATGCCAAGGTCTGACTTTATGAAGCCCAGGGTTGAAACGAAATGCACACATACAACAGATGTCATTTTTGAACATAATTAGACCTCATTTTGATGTACAAAGAATGTCGCGCTTGGAAACATAAGAAATGTTGCCATTGGTATAAATTTATTGTGACCCAAAAGCAGTGTTTACTGCCAAAATCTATACGTCTATGACGATGATGAGATGAAATCCAAATCTTCAAAAATAAAGCTTGACTTATTGATGCTACAGCTTTCAAACTAGCATGTTCCTCTACCAGTTTTTTTGCGCTGATGACGACTGTGCAATTGGATTTTATGTAGCTAGCATGGTTGTTGAGAAAAGTGAGATTTGAGAATTTGAAGATTTCGAGGCGATGCTACAAGTAAAAGTCATTGGATTACCATGTAAATGGTAGCTGTATGCTTAGTCCAAGTTGTTGGGAGCACTTTGTTTGACTAGGGCGTGTTGAATTTGGGTTTCTTAAAGACAATGTCGATGAGTAAAGGTGAAAAACGTAAAACATGGCCAATTTTTGAATGGATGTAGCTCAGGATTTTACTAGGT
>JAXQGS010000017.1:0-39357 GCA_037040325.1 Mucor sp. M7501 | reverse complement strand
CAACTCGTTGCCATTGGTTACGGTATCAAGAAGCTCCAAATCAACTGTGTTGTTGAGGATGATAAGGTCATGATGGACGATTTGTGTGATGCTATCACTGATTTGGAGGACTTTGTTCAATCCGTTGATGTTGCTGCTATGCAAAAGATCTAAGTTGTTCAACAGTAGTTTGTTCAGAGAAAAAGAAATATCAAATAAATCTACCATTTATCATATGAAGTAAGTTTTAATGCTTTTTTTGAGGATTTTCCAGCATGACAATAAACAAAGCTATCAATTTTCACATGTTAAAAAATAAGCCTTGCTTGCCTGTAATGAAGATATCAAATAACAGGCTTTTTTTTTTCTTGTTCTAATGATTGACCCCCACCCCATTCTTCCTTTCTCCTTTTTTTTTCTCTCTCTTCATATTTTTTTTACTTTGTTTCTTTCCAATTTCCCTGTTCATATAGCTTGAAATGCCATTTATCAATACAAATCAACAACCACAAAAAGAAGAGAAATAT
The DNA here is from genome assembly GCA_037040325.1 of Mucor sp. M7501. Classification (NCBI taxonomy): domain Eukaryota; kingdom Fungi; phylum Mucoromycota; class Mucoromycetes; order Mucorales; family Mucoraceae; genus Mucor; species Mucor sp. M7501. Next base: position 38,851 of record JAXQGS010000017.1, on the reverse strand, counting down.
AGATTTGTGGACGAAATTTTATCTGCGCCTGATTATTATCGTGTGCTTGGAATCAAGAAAGATGCACCAACGGAGGAAATCAGACGAGCCTACATTAGAGTAAAATCAAATGCATTGATCTTGTAGACAAATGTATTGATGGTTTGAGCGTAGAGAAGCAGAGTGTGTCATCCAGATAAATTTGTACCATCTTACCCTCGAGCGACAGAAAGCTTTCAGAGTAAAAATATGATTTTGTGGCATTCGGAAAGAAAAGAAACTTAAATCCTCTCTCTCCTTCTCTTTCTTAGTTCTTTCCATAGCTTATGAAACTCTTAGTAATCCGTCATCCAAACTGCTGTATGATGTATCGAAACACAAAGGAACATCGACTACATCTTCGTCATTTGTTTCTTCAGATGATGATAACCCTAATGACACGCTGCAACGAGTATTGCATCAAGTAAATATGAAATTTAGATCTGATCGACTGTTTTATTTATCACCTTTGATTTAATAGCTTTTCAACGAAATGTTGGATGGAGAGTTTCAGACCATGAGAGCATTTATACGTAAATACACCTATATATATATAACACCTACAACAGTGAATCATCTGACAATTGTACAACAACTGTGTAGATGCTCTAAATGAAACAAATCCTGGTATGCATATCACAGAGGACGCTATTCTTCAGATTGAATTGGGTTTTCGAAAAATGCGTGAACTATTTCAATGTAAAGTATTATTTGTTTATAGCAAACTACATGCTGTCTAACATGTTTATCCACGCATAGCTACACATCAATACTACAAAGTCGTACAGTTCGAGCTTATGAAGCTATATGAATTACAGCATGAATTAAGAACACTGTCTTATTTCAGTTTATGGCGACGAATGCAACTGTCGATCACAATATGCAAAGTTTTGCTACAACTACCTATTATCATCAATGCCGAATCGAAACAGAGGCAATTACTAGAGGATAAAGATAGCAGTAGTAAGAAGAAACAGGATCAGCGTGGTGGCATTTTAAATCAAAAGATCGAAAATGCATTGCAGATGGCTGTAGGTTTATTAGAGACGGGCGAGAAGTACACCAAGGCCTGGTAATGGGAAAACATCATATCATTCAAATAGAAAATTAATAAAAACTTGTTCTAATACTCTGTTGCATGTGAAAATCCGTATTACATTCTCTCGTATATGTGATTCTATACAATTGTTTACGTTTTCTGTGTAGGGAACAGCAGCAGGTCCCGTTTAGCATGTTCAACTCCGAGTGCGCTTGCCTACACCATCTACAGCAGAAGCTATCATCAAAAAAAGCTTAGAATCAAATCTAAATATACTTGGGATCCACGACGAAATGGCATAGCACATCACAGTTGGTATGTGAGATTCATCGCAGAAGCACAGACTCATAGAATGATTCATTGCTAAAGGACCCAATGGATTATCTTAAGATGCAGTGCTTAATTCCTTCTCAAATGTTTTCTCATTTTAGGCGTTCCGAGAAAAAGAGAGCTAACACAGATTCCCTCAGTAACACAACATGAAATGCAAATGAATTCGAATACCCGTATACGTCTAATAGGGATCCTTCTCCTATGCGCTATCCAGTTCATGTTGCGAGATCAAAATTGAAAGGGCTGATAATTCATTTTAAACGTCTCAAATGTCTAAAGTAACCCCTCAACTTTCATAGTTATCTTGGGTGTTGGTGTGCACGTCATTTTTGTACGTTCAGGTGTAATGTTACACGCACAAATACCCATCTTTAAGCAACAGAAGCGAAAAATATAGGGAATGGAAGAGAAAAGTGCTCCAATTTGATGGCTGAAAAGCAAGTCTAGCTGATAGTAGATTTCTAAAGCTTGCATTGGGAAGAAAAGAGTGTGAAGCATTTTAGTGATGTTATAAAATTTTTCTGAAGGATAAACCTTGAAGAGTACACAACATGAATGATTGAACTTTGATATTTCAACTCTAAAATCAGCAATGCTCTCCACCATGTTGTAATGATAAAGAGAGGTCATATGATGCATAAAACTGAAAAAAAACCATTTAATATTAAAAAGCTTAAATGTCATACAATAGCAATAACATTTATAGTAACAGCATCTACGAACGACATGAAGAAAACAACATGCTTTTGCAGCCAGGCTGGCAAGTTTAGAGTGAATAGCAAGAATAAGGTTTGCTGTTGTATTATATAAAGTTTACACTGTTCAACAGGTTGTCGTACGTTTTTCACTGCAAAAGAATTTCAAAGCCAAATGGAATAGTTTGCAGAGAGATATAGATCAAAATCTGTGTTATTTGTGTTGGACAAGAAAAAAATGAGGTTACCTTTTGATTATTTTTTACGACAGGAAACGGCATATAGAATCCAAAAAGTACGGGCACAATGGGTTCAGAAGGATCCCTGAAAGATGTGCTGGTTCCTCGCAAATGTGATTGATCTGACATGGAGCGGATTGTTTTCTTTATCAGTGGATGCAAGATATCGCGTAGCAGATAACCTGCAGTGCTCCACGGATAGCCATCATGTAGAAGAGATTGGGACACTTTAAATGCGGTATCTCAACATTGATCCCCTCTTTGCTACACAATATAATAGAGATTGAAACTTTCATCATATCACGGAAGGTGGGATAAAAAGAAAAGAGAAGGGTGTTGGTGTGGGAATATATGATGCCCATGTCAATTTTCCTCGACTCTCTTTTTTTCTCTTTGTACGGATGCGACATCTGCCAGCGTCTCTCTGAGTATGCGCCTAGTAAGAGATGTGATTACGCTAGCAACGCTATTCTACATGTCCATTTTACCTATAAAATGGAATTGATTCCGGTCGGATATTGATGAGCCCAATTCAAACTCACAAAGGAGAGAGGAGATCCCTTCCTGGTACAAAGCAATTGAACATAGTAGGACAATACATTATCGGTGCATGAGAAAAAACAAATGAACACAGTGCCTCAGTATCCATTGGTTCAGGTTAGTTTATAGATCGTATTTTGACGCGAAGCAACTCTAGTAAACAAGCAGTAGCACTTTTTTCATTCCAAGCTAATCTCGCCTTCAACCTTAACATTTATAAAGGGGAAGGATTCCATTGCTGTAATCTCATCTCTCTTTTGTTTTTCTCTTTTTTCTTATTCAAACAAACAAACTATCAAAGCCGTAGTAATACTCTACATCTTACACCCACTCACATTCACTTATCTAACCCCATACCAATCCTTTAAACCACACCTTCTTTTACCAACAAAATGAACAAGCTCCACTGGTCTTCCGAATATCTTCATGAGTGTCCCGTATCTCATCAGCAACAATACATGTCCAAGGTAGACCTTGAGCAGCAAGCTAGTCTGATGTATCCTGGTAATAAATGTCCATCGTTATCTTGCAAATGTGCACTCGCTCACATCCATCATCTTTACAGTGTCACCATTTTATGCTACATCTCCCTCTGCTTCACCTAGCAGCGTCATGTATGGTAATGAGCCTTTCATCACCAGCCCATCTTACATGGCACAACATGGTCCCGGAAGCCCAGATTCCTTAATGTCTGGATTTTCTGTAACCCAACCTGTTTATCACCATCCTCAAGTACCACCTCAACTAGTACAATCTTCTTCTAGTTCAACTATTCATTCCACTAGCAGCGCCAGTTCCGCCGCCGCTACAGCCTACTTGAATGAAACAATTGCAAAGGCTTCAGCATTGCCCGAGTCCTTTTATCCTGAATTCCTTCAATACTCCAAGGAATCGTTTGAACAATCTGCCTCCAACAGTAACAACAGTAACAGCAAGAAGCGCAGCAGATCAGATGAAGATAAGGGCCAACAACAACAGCAATTCTCCTCTTCTTCTTCTTCTTCCTCTGAGGAAGATGATGATGAAGAAAGACGCCCTGCCCGCAAGCAAAAAGTCGAGTAAGTGCGGCCTGATCCTTACAAAATCTGTTTTGATGTTTACTGACTACCATCCTTTAGACAACAACAAGATTCCACATCTACCGTTACTGAATTGAGACGCCAAATCCACATCCAATCCGAGCAAAAACGTAGAGCTCAAATTAAGGATGGTTTTGAGGATTTGCGCACAGAGTTACCTGCTTGTTTGAACAAGAAGATGAGCAAAGTTACATTGTTGCACAGAAGTAAGTAGCCTGCCTATATAGTGTTTGAACTTTTGTTGTTAACCTCAAACCAACCTAGCTGTCCAACACATCCAACACTTGAAATCTACTCAAATGACTATATTGGCTGAACTTGAGCGTCTTGTTCAAGAGAATGAGCAGCTTAGAAGGTAAATTCCACGCCATTCTACTACAAGATTGCATCAACTCACACTCTTTATAGCTTCCAACAAGGTGTATTACAAAAGCAAGCCCTTGAAAACATGTATTCTATTGGAAACATGTAAACTAAGAGTCAAATTTCTTCTTCTCTCTCGCATTTATATATACTATATATAATACCATCACATAATACCCTGTTATTTCTCTCTCGCACGCACACACACACAATCTATAGAAGTCATTTCACCCTTTTTTGGCATTTTCCTCTTTTTAATACTTGTATACCCACTTCAAATACACCTTTTTCAACCAAAGCACAAAAACCACACAAAAAAATACCACACACTCAAAAAAAGACCATTCGAACCAACATTTAGACAATTTTTTCATTTGAAAAAGTTACCCCTCCCCCTTCTCCTCCCCCTATCAACCTTATTATGTAATAGTGTTCTTGCGTTCCATTGGAACCATAGAAAAAACTATGTATCATTCTAATCTCTTTTATGATAAGTTTTATCGCCCTTTATTTATATGCTCTCCACAATCCCCACCTTTTTTTTTCAATCACAATAAAGTTTTCATTCGAAAAACAACAAAAAGTGAGGTATCATGTGCGGATGCTTGGACAGAGTATAGTATGACAACTAAGCCTTGTTTTGTTCTATTAACATGAAAATTAAGGAGCAGATCTCGATATACTTATTGATCCGTACTACTCTGATGGCGAGGAAAGATTCAATTTATTATGGATTTTCAAGAGAGATCGTGTGTGTGTGATAGAGAGAGAGAGAGATACTACAAAGGTATAAGAAAATAAAGACATTACATTGAAAGGGGGGAGAGATTTGATTAGAATAGGGCTATTTTAGGAAGAGCTCTTGGGAGCGAGAGTGACACCCAAGACAATGGCAATAATGATGAGAATAACAATGAAAATACCAAAACAGATCCACTTCTTTCTGCGAGTAGCCTTTGCAGATGTCTTTGCCTTTTCAACGTATTGAACACCTTGCTCCAAATTACCAGTAGTTTCGTAAGCACTTTGTTCGATTGTATCGAGCACCTTGGATTGAGCTTCCAACATTTGCTGCATCTCCTCAAAGAGCACAGACAATTCTTGGACACTTTTGGCTAAACGCTTGATATCCTCATGACGTTCTTGAACAGCATCCAGAGTATTTTGAGCACCTTGACGTCTATATTCACCGCTGACAGATTGAAGCAACTGTTGAGCAAACACAGCTCCTCCACCTTGTTCTGCACTAGCAATAGCTTGCTGAATCTCTTGGGGTGTGGCATTTGGGTTTGCAATTTTGATTTGTCTCTCCAGCTGTTGTCCCTCTTCCTTTTGAAATTCCAGAGCCACTCGACGATGCTTTTCAATGGCATCCATGAAAGATCTTGTCACCGAGCTGAAGGCGTTCTTTCTCATGGCTAAATCAGTGTGTCGAGAAGTGGGCTCGATCTCCTTGAGCTTTTGCTTCACGTGTGTCATGATGTTTTGGGTTTCATTGGTGAGGTTGTCCACCTGCTGTCTGTTTCTTGCAAGCTCTCCAGCATCAGCGGTTTGAAGCATACTCGATTGAAAGGATCGGATGGTGTTGACATTGTAGTTGATTTGGGAGATACTTTCCTTTACATGAGACACTTCGTCAAGAAATCCTTGGACTGAGGTGATATCGCCAGTAGTCGACAAAAGAGGACGCATCTCGTATCCACCACCTGGGTTACCTGCGTTTTGGCCAGGATTACCGCTGTTGTTGCGGGGATCTCTTTGAAGATCGGCAAGTCTGTTGACGCTCATTCTTTGATAAAAGTGAAAATGTTCAAGAAAGTGAAAAGAAAGAAAGGAAAAAGAGAAAGAAAAAATTGACAATATATACAAATATCGGGGTTGCTTCAAAAGATGATCTATTTATACTCTTTTGAATGTAATTAAACGAGTACAGCTCTAAAAGGAAAGAAGGCAAAACAGGGGCTCAGCTTTTAGTTGAAAAATACTTGGCGGTGCTTGGACTCTGCTGAACGTGCTTGAGCATCAGAATCCACAAGAGCCACCGTCAGCAGGAATAAAATCTCTTGACGTTAATATACTAGTTGTGTCATTGAATAGCTTCATCCGGGTATGTGATGGCTTTGAGACTGAGAGCATTATTAATTTTTCTCAAGACATGATTCTTTTGCTATGCACATTTCCATAGCTCTCCGTTAAAATGAGATATCAATCAGAAATACAATAAGCTTTTCCAGCTATTCAATTTGTTACTCTCTACCCAGTCATTTATAAATGTAGTATCATGTTTTCCAATGTAAATATCCAATACGACAATCTAATCTTCGTTCAAGTTACATTTTGGATTTGTGATCAAGATTTAATATTGGAACAGGCATGTTCACCACCACAAAATGCACTTCTTCCTTCAGTGTGAACTATCCAGAGACTTCAATTTAAGAGAATTTTGATATAAGAGACACTTTCGAATCCACTAAAGTTTGGTTCCATAAAATCATTGCTTGGAGTCTCCTAATTCGAATTAAAAGATTGGAGACACTTTCATATCCACCAGCCCACTAAATTTGGGATTTTGAGGCAGGAATTGCCTGAAACTTAGAATTTATGAGCAGAAGTAAGTGTAGATGTAGGTTGGTGTATGTGTCTCAAAAAAGCAAGCATAGCTTGCCCATTTGTACATCACATTTAAAATCGAGGCAATTCCAAACTCGATCCAAGCTTCTTGCGTATCCCTCTTATGCGCATAATGTACTGCTTTGCAAGATGATATACTACAGACCATCAGATCAGATGTTAATATGCGCAATGTTCAGTGAGTAGCCCTCAAATGTATTTACCACTGTAAAATCGAGACTTTAAATCGCTTGTATCTTGCCAAAGAAACAAGATTTCGGCCTCAAAACAAGTGCAATCGTGTTCTACGACCTGACATTAGGCTATGAATCACTTTTCATCGATTTTTAGGGGATCGAGTGGATCATGGATTTTTGGCCATTTCAGCCTTATGGTAGCAAGGGAAAAATTGATGATTTTGAATAATGGACGTTTTCACCTCGAAAATGAAGTTTTCTACTAAGGTGTTACTATGCTCAAACGAACCGCAGTGAAGCACAGAAACATGCGAAAGTGTCTTGGGATCAATTTATTATGGTGTTTGTAGACCTTTTCTCCAAAAAGGTGTTTTACATTTTTTGATAGTTGCTCTCCACAGACTAAAAGGATCGCTTTGAAATTAACATCATTGGATTCCTCGCTCAATTTTACATGTATAGGTCTAGAGAAATACCTGTTGTTCCAATAGTAACATTTTGTGTAATTGGCCCTGAAAGGTTTTGAAATGTCCAAATCAAGGTTCTAGAAAGCCAGTGGACGCCATAAAATTCAATCCCAGCCAAGCTGTGTTTTGCCCTGGCAACGACCTTTTTGCATAGTAAAAGACACTATAGACGTCTATACTTGCTTTCGCTACGCTCAATCCCTGCCGGTATCACCTTGCAGGTTCCAATCGCATGCTGCTACATTTTGAAATCTGACATTTGAGTGTACTTGTTAAGGGTCTCTCCTCGTTATTGGCCACATTTCCTGGTTTCAGGCGACAGCTTGACGAGATGTTCTGCTATGGCTTTCTGAGCCGAATCGACATGGATTGGCCATATCTGATGAACAATAAAAAAGGTTCTTATAATTGCGCGATCCAAGGCTAATCAGATGTGTTACATGTACACTTATTTACGACTTTACTCAAGCCCTGAAAACCTCGCTACATACACTTATTACTGACAACTATAGGACTGAATCATCCTAAATACCGAGTGTTGAGTATTGTGAGCTGTAAGAATAGCCCAAAGTAACGGTTGGAAAGTTAAAATTTGTAAAAGGAGACGAATCATTGGAAATTTAACCACCCTCGAGACGATAGTGATGGAATGATTTTTATTTTCTATTTACAACATTTCTAAAATGCAATTAATTTTCTACAGAGGTATGTGTCTTTTGTCTAGCCCAAAAATGATTTATACACCACGTTATCTGTCTCTTCAATGTATTGGTAACCGAGTCTCACCAAGTACTCGTTGAACTGCTCTGATTCCTCAGGAGGCACTTGAACACCCAAGAAGACTTTACCCATATCGTCACCATGGTTACGGTAATGGAACAAGGAAACGTTCCAAGTAGAATCTAATCCTTCCAAGAATCGGGTCAGTGCACCGGGACGTTCAGGGAATATGAATCGGAAGACACGTTCATTGACAGGTCGGCTACCACCCACCATATAACGAGCATGGCATTTAGCCAGCTCATTGTCACTCACGTCGATACCGCGGAAACCCTCTGCACTCCATCCGTCCAAGATTTCCTTGACCTCTGTCTCCAAATTCTTGACCTTGAAAGAGATATAGATGTGGGCTTCATCAGGATCCGAGTAGCGATAAGAAAACTCGGTAACAGCACGGGGGTGCACTTGTCTCATCATCTTCATAAAACTGCCTGGTTTCTCGGGAATGATAACTGTACAGAAAGCTTCCGTCTTTTCACCCAATTCGGCTCTTTCGGCAATGAATCGCAGACGGTCAAAGTTGACATTGGCACCAGAGACAATGGCTACATGGACATCATCTTTAGTCTCGGGATGAAGGTGGAGGTATTTCTTGATAGCAGCCAATGCAAGGGCACCTGTAGGCTCACACACTGATCGAGTATCTAATCATCAAAAGTTGATAAGAAACGAATATTATGCACCATGATAATAGTGTGATTTACCTTCAAATACATCCTTGATAGCAGCGCACACTTCGTCATTATTTACAAGCACAACGTCGTCGATCAAGCTAGTAACCAATCGATAGTTTTCTTTGCCCACCATACGAACAGCAGCACCATCAGCAAATAGACCAACTTCATTGAGCAACACACGATCGCCTGCCTTCAGACTTTGGTTCATAGCGCAAGCATCGTGGGTTTCCACGCCAATGATTTTGATGTGAGGTGCAATGCGTTTGACATAACTGCCAATACCAGCGACTAAACCACCGCCACCGATGGGGATGAAGATGGTGGAGATCTTACTTACATCATGTTGTCTCAGGATTTCCATGCCAATGGTGCCCTGGCCAGCAATTACGTAGGGATCGTCAAAGGGAGGAATATCCATTAGACCCTCTTCAGCAGTCAGTCTAGCACACTCCTTCTTGGCCTCGTCAAAGTCATTTCCAAACAAAACGACCTCAGCACCGAGTCTTGCTACATTTCGCCACTATACCATTCACACGTCAAACTTTGACTGTAGCTAATAGCATTTCAATCAACTTACCTTGATGGCAGGCGTAGGCACAGGCATAACAATCTTGGCCTTGATGCCTAGTTTTTGAGCTGAGATGGCAACGCCCTGGGCATGATTACCTATCAATGGGATTTTAGATCCAATGAATCAACGCTAAAATAGACAGAGAGAATACAAACCAGCAGAGCAAGCAATGACGCCTCGCTTCTTTTCCTCGTCAGTCAGATGAGCCAGGCGATTGTAGGCACCACGAATCTTGAAAGAGAACACAGGCTGCAGATCCTCACGCTTGAGGTAGATCTTGGAGCCAATTTTTGCATTAAGGTTAACAGCTTCTTGGAGTGGAGTTTCTTTTACAATGTCATAGACCCGAGCAGTCAAGATCATGCGCAAGTAGTCGGGATGTTCAGGGGCTTCAGGCTCATTGCCCGTATTGAGAGCAGGGGAAGTGTTGGTGGTGGTGGTTGGGAATCTCATTGTAAGGAAAAAGGAAGAGAAAGATGGAAGATGGCGGTATGCCATCTTGTCTTTATATGTTCAACTGCGTTTCAATTGTCAAAAGTAATTGGCTGCATCCTTCCGTTGCTTATTCTAAATGACTCAGTCAGATCCAGTTACTTTTATTGGTTACAATGGGTAGAATATGTATAGTTTTTATCATTTCAAGATAGGAATACTCCTTGCTATGCAGTGACTTGATGTTTCAATGAGTTGGTATTAGTAACAGTATTAGGCTTTGATTTGCGCTTCCATTCGACTACTGCAGACGAAGATGCATCAGGTCTTTGGATTTTAGGTGCAGCGGCAATTGACTCAATCATATTGCTCGATCTTGCACTGTTGAGGTGAATCTCAAATCTACCCTTCTTGATAAAAGTGTCCTGATTCAAAGCCATGTTGTATTGGCTGTTGCGTTTTAGTTCATGCAAAATGGGCGGCGGCTCTATTGCGCTATCACTGGATGTCGGCGGTGCTGGCTTGGCGGATGGTGCTGGTGCTGGTGATGATGGTGATATCCCGGATACCTCCTCATCGCCTGGTCTCTGCCAGAAATCCTGATCCCAAATTTGGGGCTCTTGCTCAAACATGCTGGCACTGTACTCTTCTTCGTCGTCGTCCTCGTCGTCATCGTTCATCATTATTTCGCTCCTGTTATGTACATTGTTGTTGTCGCTATTTCTGGTGATTCTGCTCGAGGTGATGATCAAGGATGGAATGTCGTTTTCTTCGTCGCCGCAAAATGTACATATTTTCCTCCTCATCAGCGAGTATTCATTGTCGAGTTCAAAATCATGATCGTCATCTTCAGATAGAATTCTAATTCCTGCGATATCTGCAAATTCTTTGGCTGTGAGGTCCTCTGAATTCACAGTAATGTTGGAGGCGGAAATGCACGACACATGCGAATAATGTCGCATGTGGCTGGCCTTCTTTCTCCTTGTGGTTGCTGTGATGGCAGACTGTGTGCTCTGTGTGTGTCGGTGGTGGTATCTAGGCTGCTGAGGGTTTGTATTGAATAAGGAAGCATTGGGCGATTTGTGCTTCATAAGGATGCCAGTCGTGCTGTGGATAGGCAGCGATGAGGTATGCTCCTTTTGTATCACACTTGCATTGTTTGTCTTTTTCTGCTGCTTGTAGCGGTTTTGCTCAAACCATGCGTCATTGGCGAACGGGTGCAGCTCATCTGGCTCGTCTGCAGATCGAAAATAGTCAATGATGGCGCTCAGCGAAGACCTTCGGTGCGTGGTGTCTGATGTGCTGCTGCCATTGAACTGCTTCCTCTTTTTGTTGCTCTGAAATGAGTTGGCAAGTCTGTGGATGATGGCGTTCAGCTTGGACTCCTTCTTGGATGAAGCGCTGGCAGAGCGGTTTCTCTTTAGCGAAAGAGCAGAGAAGGTGTTTGCCATGAAGTAGCTGTAGGGAAAAGTAAAAGAAAAAGAGAGGGCGAGATAAAAGAAAGAGCGAAAAGGAGAAGACAAGAAGAGCCTTTATATATAAGGAGAAGAAGAGGAGAAAAGGATATTGCAAAGAATATGCAGAAAAAGACTATTTTACAAGCCAAAAACTCAACATGTTTGTTATTTATTGACAATAGCAAACTGATGGTGTGTCTTTTGAACACACACACTGAGCCATCAAATGCTCTTGGAGGCCATCACGTTGCAACAAGTATGTACAGACATACAATCCCGCATGATAGCTACTTTCAATCAGAATCCTGGGCTTTCATATCTTTGTCCATTTTAGTGAAATGTTCATGCAACTCGTTTTTTAATAGGGGATCAGATTAGTATCTAGAGCGAATGGACCAAAAAAAGGGGACGTGTCTCATATATGATCCATCATATCAGACGGGCGATATGTGACAAAAAGGAAATAATTTTATAGAGATACAACACCATGTAGACCGATGGCCATGTATTGCAATAATCATGCATTTGGATAACCAAAAGGAAAGGGTCTAGGTCTTTGTGTGTGGCTTCAATCCTTTCAACATGTCAGAAAGAGACCCTTCCCGTCATGACTAATACATTGCCCCCTTTAAGAGATACAATAACGTGCTGCCTTTTATTGTCTTTCCCTTATAGCATGGTATACTAATGCATGTTAATGCTTTCAATTACTACATACAGCCATCATCGTGTTCATACGTCAATGTACCAAGCACATATACTTTTTCTTACTCAAAGATACATTATCACGTGGCAAATAGATTGATTACTATTACTACTGCTGCCATCAGTTGGTTAAACGGAACCTCCTAGAGCAAACTCCAATATCCATCAGTATTTTAAGAAGCTTGTGAATGTTTCTCCCTTGTTTTCGTTTTGCCATTGACAATGAAATATAGATTTGTATCCTCCTTCAATAAGCAGGTAATATGCTATAAATAAGTTTGAGGAGACTCATTGTCTTGAGTAGAATACAATTGAAGCGGTTTAGGTGTTATTCGGAACCTTTTGGACTGTACCCTTGCATTTAGAATCATACGCCCTCTAACCTACATGCAAGTTGTAGTATGATGATTTGTGTATGTCCATATAAATAAAAGTACTCATAAGATTGCGATAAGATGATCCAAGTAATAATGTGCATCATCTGCTGTTTATTATGCTTGATTGTGTACGTACTATTCTTGGAAATATAGAGGCGCAAGAATGCTATTACCGGGTAAAGAGCGAGACCAATCTAAACCTTCTTTTAGCATTACACATGCTTTCGTAACTGAGCATACCGCTTAATAAAGTATAAAGTTAATACATTTCGATTGTATCTATTCTACTTTATGAAAGTTTGGTAGCTTTCCATTGACACTTGTTGGAGTCAGCAGATTTTGCCGAAACCCTCCCTGTATACCCAGGCCCGTCATTTTAGAATGCAACTGCTTTATATGAAGTTATAGACATACATTCGTATGGTTATCATGTAGATGAACATGATTACTGTATGGCGTCTCTAGGTATGCATCTGCTCTCAAACTATTGTATGTAAGAGATCGATCAGGTTTAAATGAAATGTCGATGCTATACTGGAAATGTCAAGACAGCTAAAGAGGCTGTTCCTGGATCGAACGCCTCACATCCGACATCTAGTAAATGCACTTTTGTTTTGCCGTAGTTGTATGATATACTTTACAATGTGCTCTCACACGGACAACACTACGCAAGAATTTAGCAAGTTTCAGAGCTTACGTAGAGCACGCGTAGAGCGTGCGTAATGGATTCAATTAATTAGTGATCTGAAGAGTATAAGTACACAAAATTTACTATTCTCTTCCTCTCTTTTATCTTATTTCTTTTCATTCATTCACATTTGAATTAACACCAGGTATGTATTTGTATGATGGTTTACAATAGATGCTCAATCTAATCTTTTGTTCTAGATTGCAAGGCGCTCTCCCATTATTGCTTCGGTTGGTGGTAAGTTCCCTGAAAAGCAAGCTGCTGCAAAAGAGGTTCATTTTACTGATATATCACAAGCATGGGTTTTCAAGGCTTCAAGGTAGTTTTTAAGGCTGTGCTGTTGTTACCTTAGGTCTCTCGAGCTGTTCCTTAGATATACGTTGGGGGTATGCTTATTCATAAAGGTAGCAACCATTGCTTCTGGGCTAAAGTAAGTTTATACATAACTGAAATGCGCTTCCAACGGTACCCCTCTTGATGGCTATTCTGCAACTTGTAACCACATCGCCCTCGTTCCCATGTATTTTGAAGGTTTTCAAAGAGCATCATATATGAAGCCTAAACTACTCTAATGGCGTGTCAATCTTGTCATTTTGATCGTTCACTCACTTGCTGTACTGACATTACCGCAACGTCATCAATCGCCACTGTTACTACCTCTATTAATAACAGCACTGCTACATCTGATCATGATGGCGATAATTTCTTGCTCAACGATGTTAGCTTTACTTCTTCCAATGGATCGGATCACAGCTTCGAAATCACAGAACAAGCAAACATTTCAAAGGAAAGATTGCTCAAGAAAGTCTACTACTACCTCTCAAGCCATAAAGTCATCGAACCACTGAAGGCCTTGCAGCTTTACTATCTTTATGGTGACATGGCCTTTGAAGAGAGCGTCTTACTCTCTCATATCAACATCATCCAGCCTGAAAACGCTCCCCCAACTGCAGCTTTCTCTCCCGGCTTCAAGGAGGTCATTGATTCTTACAGAAGATCACTTGCTTACAAAGTAGACATGTCCTGCAACAACCTTGGTGACATGAGTGAAGTCGACAAGTCATTAACCTGCAATCAAGACAAATACAGAAACCCAATCAGCTATTATCATGCGCCCTACCATTGATGTTTGCCAGCCCTTCATACAATAAGGAATTCGATTTCACCATGAAACAAATTTTTTCTACTGCTGAACACACTGTTCTTGTCCTCGAACCTGCATCTCAATTGAGAACCTGCATCTCAATTGGGACAACACTTAGAACGTCTACCAAAACAACCCCAACACATCAATGCAATGCTGCCGACACAATATGATTTTTACGAATGACGAAGGGCTTAAAGTTGGAACTGGCGAGATCAAGCCTCACAACACTACATACTGCTGGCTTGATCGACATTGACAGAAGCAGAATCGCAGAGAGCCTCAAGAAATAGCCGCATCGTCGTATATTTACTGCTCGCTCTACCAAAGACCTCTGTACCTTTGGCATCTTGGTGTATGGCAACAAAATCGAACTTTCTTTTTGCTATATACCTCAATTTGATCTGCCCTGTCTGTTGTGCTTCACCCTGCGCCCTTCTCTTTCATGCTACTCCACCCTACAACCTTACTGCCACAGCCAAATTCGCTAAATTTACACTATAAAATCACACATATCCAAACACGACCGCATTTCCCATTACCTTCCCTTTTAACAATTTCCCATACTGTTTAACTCTCTTTTCAAAGTTCTTCATATTGATTATTTTAATAAATATATACCATTGGCAGATCTTATGTATATTACGAGTCAATAATAGCGCACCAAATGCTCTTTCAAAGATGCAGACAAGCACTTATTTTACGATATGTGATGAGGCACAATTACATGTGTTTACTCTAGCTTGACGCTGTTGAGAGGCGGTGGTTTTAGCAACAGCATACATGAATTCTGCAAACCAGGCCTATTCGTCATGCAAGTCTGGCTAGACATGATTGCATTCTACGATACATGTCAAACTACCTAGATCTCCCCATGTTGCCTGATCATATAACGCTTGGTAAAAAAAAATGCATCATAATATATTTTGTATAGGTAAAATAAAACAAAAAAAAAGAGAGAGAGAAAAAACGAGATAGGAGGGAGTGAGTTGTTGTATGGGAAATAATAATAAAGAGGAAAAGAAAATGCTGGAAAAATTATAAAACTACATTACAAAAGAGAGGTGCTTATTTCTTGCCCTTGTTGTTGGGAGGGCTGGGCTTTGTCACCTTGCCACCTTTACTGCGCTTACCGCCTTCAAATCCAGGACGAGCCTTCTTGGCAGCAGGCTTCATCTTGATGCCTCTCTTTTTGTTCTTCTTTTCGTCAATCTTTGCTTTGATGTTCTCCTCTCTCTTCTTGATGTGCTTCTTTTCGTCGTATTTGACCTTTTCGATACGCTTGTTCCACTCTTGGCCGCTCTTTGTCTTGAGCTTCTCTTGTCTCTTGATGGTCTTCTTTAATAGTTTGGCGTCGTCCTTGGGCTTCTCGCCGGTAGCCAAGGCAATCACCTTGTTCCACTCGTCCTTTTCCATCATCTCCTCTGCCTTGGATTTGTTCTCCTCCTTTAGCTTTTCGAGCTTTTCCTTCTTTGCTTCCAGCATCTTGAGTTGTGTTTTGGCATCGGAAGGTCCCTTCTTCTTCTTTTGGTCTTTAGCACCCACAGCAAGCTTACCAAAGAACACGTCGCCGTCCATCTTTACAGAATCAGCAGAAGGACGAGTTGTGCCAGCAGAAGTCTACATGTACTGCATGAATAACAAAGCTCCCCTTGTCAACGCAATGTGTGTGGTGTGTCTACTGTACCTTTCTATCGTCAAACTTGACAAGCTCCTCGGATGCGGCCTTACCACCCTTCTCCTTTTGTGCCTTTATTGCCTTCTTTCTGTCTTCCTTCTTTTTGTTTCTAGCTGCCAAGATGTCTTCGCGGCTTCTGGGGTTAGCAGTGTTGGCGCCGGGTGCGTTACGCTTTTGACGCAGTTGGCTGATGCGCTCATTGAGACGGTTGCGAAGCTGCGTGATGTCGCTCTTTTCCATGGGTTGAACATTGGCTGCCGAGAAGGTGTTAACACACACAGAAAAAAAAAACATGGAGACTACTGACAGCCATCGAATGTCTTACCAGGTTCTTGAGACGTTGTGAATTCAGTGGCGATGGACTCATTGTCGTCGAGCCCACTGAATGCGTTTGAGTCGACGTCCATCTTCTCCTCTGGTGCCTCCTCATTGTCGTCGTCTTCGTCTTGGCTCTCGTCCTCGTCCTCGTCAGCAGATTCGACGTCGGATTTGCTTTCCTCCTGCTCGGCGAGCTGCTTTGCTTTCTCCTCCTGGACTTGTGCTATCGACTTTGCGTTGCTGGGGTCCAGCTTGGCCTTCTTGGCCTTCTTGGTGGCCTCTTTGATGGCCTGCTTGGGCGCCTTCTTGCGCTTGTTGTGCTGGAATTTGCCGTTGGCGTCTTCGCCCTTGTCCATCACATAAAACTTGGCGGGTATAAGCTTCAACAAGTCGTCAAAGATCTGAACGTCGTGCATAAGACGATCAGACAGTGAATCAATAATGCGATTTTGTACCATTTTACTGATTGAATGTATGGTATGTCAACAAGAAAATTTTTGTAAATTTAAATGTCAAGGTAAAAAGCCAAAGAAAAAAAAGTTTTGTGGCTGTTTAAACCATGGTAATTGAGGTCACAAACTGTGACCATGATGTCTATAGACATTTTGCTGATCCAGGGCAACAAGGCGGTTTATTTAAAAGGGGAATTATCATGTTACAGAGGAGAGTGCTGTTGCTGGGCCTGCGGTTTGTCCAATCTGTCCATCCATTCTTCTGGTATAATTGGTATCATCGAGTGTGTATTGGGGTGCTGCTGGTGCGCTGATTTGGCGTCCCAGTGCGACGAGGTCATGTGGGCCGTGGTGGGGATGGAGAACGGCAGCATGAACTTGGCGTCCTTTGTTTCCTGGACGTCTACCTCCTGCTCGTCGTCGTCGTCGTGCTCGTGGGTGGTGGCTGCCGGTTCGTCTGCGATGGGCGGCAGTTCCTCAGACACAGGTGTCGAAGGGCCGCTTTTGCTGAGACCGAGGTACTGGGACATGCTTTGGCGTCTTGACATCTTTTGGCTCTGCGTGCGGGACATGGGCAGTGCTCTGGCCTTGTCCATGGATTGCTTTCTCTGCTTGTGTCTGACGGTGTCTTCGGCGCACTGCATGGCATACTTTTCAATCTCTTCAGGGATGCGCTGCTCGTTGACCTCGTAGCGGTATGAAATCACGCACCGTTTGACTTGGGGCGCATTCAGCGCATCAAACTTTTTGCTCGTGTTGATAAAGTCAACCAGGTCCTCGAGCTGCGTGAGGCACTGCAGCAGCTGGAGCAGCTGGATGGTGGGGTTGAGGTAGCTGGCCAGATGGCTGGGGAGGCGGTTGACGGATATCCAGTCCTCCAAGTGCGAGAAGTTCATGCGCACCTGCATGGCTTTGGAGCGGCACAGCAGCTTCTTGTTGGTCAGGATGCGGTTGAACAGCTCACATGACATGTAGTGGAAGAACTGGGCCATCGCTTGTATGATGATGATGGGGTGCACGTCGTAGGACTGCAGCACAAACAGCGTGGACGACAGCAGGCTTGTGATGGATTGCGGCGTCACTGTCGAGACGGCCACGCCGCCGTCAGCAGCAAGGATGACTGAGCGTCGTGCGCTCTTTCGAAAGAAGCGGTGCCAGTCGTCGGTAAAGTCGACTTGGTCCATGCCAGGGATCTCCTCGTGATCCAGCATGGCGGGACACAGCACTTTGGCGAGTCGCTTTGTCGTGTCCTGGATGATCAGGTTGTAGGTCTCGGAGATCAGCTCAGACAGGCGCAACTGCTGCTCTGCCGTAGCGACCACCAGGCCAGCGTCCTTTTTGAGGTAGAAGAGCAGCTGCGTTAGATTGGTGATCCAGAAAGCCAAAACGTGAATGTTGCGCGCATTGACCTAATCAGCAGCCCCCCGTTTAATGTCATACAAATTGATTATATGATACAGTCTAGTATTACCTTGACGGCCCTTCCAATGCGACCCAATGCGCCCTCCAGCACCTGTTCCAGCAGCTCAGCGCTGGAAAAGTAGTGGGCAAACCGAGCGCTGAGAAAGATGATGTTGGCTGGCACGCAAATGTCCTGCTGCTTGGCCAGTGGCAGCTGGATGTGCGTGATGACGGTGTCGAGTATCGAGTCTAAATCGTCCGAGTTAAACACAAACATCTGGTCAGGCGAGCACTTGTCCCAGTGAAACTGGCTTTCGTCAAACAGGCCGTCGTCGTCGTCGTCGTCGTCGTCGTCGTGTAGCTCTTGATCGTCCTGTTGTGCAGGATGCTGCTGCTCCATCGAGGCGTCTGTGTCGTCGCTCAAGTCGAGCTGCTGCATGGTGGATTCAAACAGCCTTTGTCGCAGCTCTGCCTCCTCTGCCATAAACGTGTTGAACCCCTCGGCAGTGGACTGGTAGTAAAAGTCATTCTCGGTGCTGGATGTGGACGACGACACGCTGCTGGTCGTCTTGTAAAAGAGGCTCGACGTGGACGATACGCTGTCGCGCGGATTGGTGGCGAGGATCTCAATGATCTTTTGGTTGTCCGTGTTGATAAAGTCGAATACGGTGCGTCCCTTGGCTGATTTGGTCTGCGACGAAGCGCCATGCTCCAGCAGCATCTTGACGAGGGCTTCATGACTATTATTCGTGGCCCACATCAACGCTGACCAACCAACTGGAAAGAGCAATTAATATTTGTGGAACATAGCAACAAAAAGGAGTGGACACTTACAGCTATCTTGAACATCAATTTGGGCTCCTGCTTCTATCAGGATTCTGGCTATTTCCGTCTTGCCAAAGCAGGCGGCGTAGATGAGCGGCGGTGTGCCGTCATTGTCTCTGGCGTTGATATCAATGTGCTGCCTTGTGCTTTCGTCTGACAACAGCGCTTTGACTTTGGCGACGTCGCCGTTGGAGGCAGCACGGGTGAAGAGGGCTGTCCACTTGTTGCTGCCGTCGTCGTCTGCTGCTGCTGGTGCTTCTTGGTCGTCCACTTCATAGTCGTCGTCCAGCGAGTGCGCCGAGGACGCTGATGTGGTGGAGCTCAGCATCTCTGAAATCTGGCGGTTGCTCTCTGCCATTCGCTGCGACATTTCGTCAAACGACATGTTTTCGTACTTTTTCTTGAGCATGTCATGGTCGTCTTGGTATTCCTCTTGAATCTGCGGTAGTTGTGCGGGATACGTTTGGCTGTCGTTGGCGGTGGTGGTGGTGGTGGTGGTGGTGGTGCTGCTGCTTAAAGTGGCCATTGTGGAGAAATATAAAGAGAAAAGAAAAGGGTTTATTTTGAGATTGCTAATTTAGATTTATATATGTCGAAAGCGGAACAAAAGTGATCCGTTAAATAACTGCAAAACAACATCAAATTGGGTAACCAGGTTTGAAACCCAAAACACCACCACGAGCTGCTTTTCCCCTCCCCCCCTCTTCCCTCCTCCCTCTTTCTCTCGCTATCATTATGGGAGTCAACATACTGGAATTCTGCACTCCTCCTATTCCAGGACAGCCGCACAAGTACTATGGCAATGCGCACAACAACTTTATCAAGCTGCCCGTGGCCATACCGCACACAACCATCCAAAAGACGGTGTCGACAAACAACTCGCTGCACTCGATAGCCACCAGCGGCAATCTGACGCTGCTCAAGAGCATCCTGCCGTTCCTGCCGACGCCGCAGAAGGCTGTCAATGAGCCGCACCCTTCCACTGGACTGACGCCTCTGCACTTTGCTGCGTCCAGAGGCCATTTCAACATTGTCAAGTACCTGGTAGACGACTACTCGGCTGTCGTCGATGCAAAGGACAGAGAGGGCGAGGTAGTGTTGTGTTGGCATTTGGGGTTCTTTGCTGATTTTTTTTTTACATGTTACTAGACGGCTCTCTTGAAAGCAGCCTACAATGGCCACTACCATGTTGTCAAGTATTTGGTCTCAAAGCATGCCAACATTCATTCAAAGGACAAGGACGGATGGACAGCGCTGCACAACGCCTGCGCCAGAGGGTTCCTGCCCATCACGCGATTGCTGATTGAAAAGGGAGCTCGAGTCGACGTCAAGAGCCGAATGGGACACACGCCTCTCAGTAAGTACAGAGAGAGAGAGAGAGAGAGAGAGCTATAGACTAGACTGGATACTGATGGTCTCTTAGTTAATGCTGCGTCCAAGGGCTACATCTCCATTGTCGAGTATCTATTGGTGGAGTCACATGCGAACCCCTTGATCAAGAATAACTTTGGCGAGGCAGCCTATGATGTAAGTGCTGCTGCTGGCGAGTCGTATATATGTGAGATGCTTCATCGGGCGGGCAAGTCGTGGTGGCAAATGCAGCACAGTTCAGAAGGTAAGCGTCGCTGGCATAGGATGACACTGCGACTCATGCTGCGTGTTCTATTCAAGGAAACGGATCAGCGTCGCGGTACAACTTGCTGGACTTTCATGTTACTGTTATGGTAGTCATCCATGAAAACGAGAGATCGTCGTCTTATTTGGGGCTATCAAAGCCTCAGTTTAGCACTGCGTCCCTGACAAAGCACGATGTGCGTGGCCCTTGGTCGCTCTCTCCTTCGGGCAGACCCAGCACAAAAGAAGAGGTGCAGCTGCCACAGAACAGCACTGGCAGTGGATCAGACTGGTTCTGGCTGACAGACTGGCAGATTGACTACAGCGACCCTCGCATTGATCCGACGTCTGGCTGGCAGTACGCTCGCTCCTTTGATGATCCCGATGACGTGTGGACGCCTGTTACGCCTACCAGCGGCTATGGCTGGGTGAGACGCCGTATCTGGGTGCGAGTGATGAAGCGACGCATGGACCTGCTCAAGGGAAGCCATATCGGATCGCCCGCCATAAACGAGGAAGAGGACTACCTATGCGAGGCAGAGGACATTGTCCAGAATTCCAAGGCGGACCCTGCAGTCGCGATGAACGAAGAACCTTCTATCCAACAGCTCACCGTTGAGCTTCGTGCGTATGAGGAAGCGGTTCAATTGCTTCGTGCAGGCATCAAAAGTAAGGCGGTTGCTGCTGCGCTCTGCAGGCAGTTGGGGGGGGGGGAGGCACACATCATGACTGACCCACCTGTGTATACACACTAGATGATGGCAATCAGTTTAGAATTCATCAGGCCAACACACTGATCACAGCCTACACGTCTCAGATCGATGCACTTAATTTACAGATAACGCAGCTCGCACATACCGTGTCAACGCCCATCACACCTCTGCCAGTGCAGCACAATGCCGAGCTGGCGCGAGAACTCGGCTTCAACGAGAGACAGGCACCTGAGAGCAGCGATTTCGATACCAATCCATGGACACGCGATGCCAACAACGCCGAGTGGCAGGCATCCAGCAACGTACTCGAGAGCACTAGCTTCAACCACGTCAATCTCATTGGCCATGGCATGGACAGCCAGCAGGAACAAGAGGAACAGGACGACGATGCAGAGGAGCAGATGAGGGGGCCCAAGCAGTATGTCTGGGAATCTGATTTGGAGGCAAAAGAGTGCAGAGGATGCAGAAGAAGATTTGGCTTGCTTGTCAGAAGACACCATTGTCGCTGCTGTGGTCTGATCCACTGCGATCGCTGCTCCACGTCGAGAGCCCGTCTAAACTCGACTCAAATCTTGCAAGATCCCAACGGACCCTTGGAGTCATTGGATGTCCTGGCTTCTCAGCACCAGCGCGTCTGCGATACATGCTATGCTAGACTGGGCGGCATTCCGCCTTGATGATTCACATTATGATTAAACTATATACCATGCTCTCCATTTTGCTATACCTTAACACACATTACCCTTTGAGTATAGTGGTGGGATGCTCTTCGTGACTTGTGTGTGGTGGCAATCGAAAAAGCAGCCATTTCACTAGAGTGTACTACACTTGCTATAAATCAGACTTTTTTGTTTTTGCAATCCATTTTATTGAATCATGTCTGAAAAGTCAAAAGAAGATGCCGTCTACGACTTGATGGTCGATGACGAAACTGGCGATTTAAGGCCCAAAGTAGACAAGGTGTGCTCTCCAAAGAATCACGAGCAAAATGCATAGGCTAACATGGTTGGCATTAGATCCTCAGAGACATCTTTGACAATTTCGACAAGGTAAGACGCCTTTTATCCACCAAAGCACCACACATGTGCTCATGCTGCTGCCGCCAATGATAGGACAAGGATGGAAAATGGGATTTGAAGGAGCTGCAGGATTTCGCCACAGCTACAAATGGTCGTCCAGTAAAGTATACAGTTCATGTCATTTAGTGCAATGCACCCCTCTCACACACACGGAAACCAGTTTGAGGATGCTGTAATTGAAGAGATCAACGAGTCCTTTGAGGTTGACAAGGAGAACCGCTTGCTGTTCTCTGGGTTCTATCAAATGTACTATATGCAAACTATCTCTGAGCCAGAAGAGACATTAAAGGACTTTAAGAAGCGTAAGTATAGAGTGCAATCTGACATGACGTCTCGCATTGGAAACTGACTGCAGATCTTTTTAGACGGCTATGATGATAATTTAGATTTAGTGTCTTCTCGCACAGAAGAAAAGGAAGAAGGAAAATAAACTATTGATGGATCATTGCATGCACGGCTTGCCGTCATAGTTTCGCAATGTCTGACTAGTCTACAAGATGATGCTGCCAATACTAGAGTCGTTTCCACTAATGCAGGCGTGGAGCATCGTTGAAGAGCCAAATCCACTCTCACAGACCGTTTATGAATGTTTCATATGTGATGATTAAAGGCTGAAAAGCAAGCAATGTTTTAGTCTATATTGGCAGGATGTTCAAGTGCTATGTGATAAAAGTCCAAAAAAAAAGATACTATCAATCGTATCATTGCCCTATTACGATTCTTTACAATGATCCATTGGGATGAATGCATTTGCCTTGAACTACTTTGCAATGGCATCGTTTCTGATCAGCAAATCTCTCGTCTCTGCTGCTATGTGTCTCAAAGGAGCAAGCATAGTTTGACCATTTGCACAACACATCTAAAATCAAGGCAATTCCAAACTCGATCCAAGCTTCTTGCGTATCCCTCTTGTGCGCATAATGTACTGCTTCGCAAGATGGTATACTACAAACCATCAGATCAGATGTTAATATGCGCAATGTTCAGTGAGCAGCCCTCAAATGTATTTACCACTGTAAAATCAAGGGTTTAAATCGCTTATATCTCGCCAACGAAGCACAATCTCGGCCTCAAAACAAGTGCCATCGTGTTCTACGACCTGATATTATCTTATGGATCACTTTTCAGCGATATTTTGGGGATCGAGTTGATGATCGATTTCTGGCCATTTCAGCCCTATGGTAGCAAGGGAGAAATGGATGATTTTGAATGATGGACGTTTTCACCTCGAAAATGAAGTTTTCTACTAAGGTGTTCCTATGCTCAAAACAATCGTAGAAACGCATTGGAGTATGTAAAAGTGTCTTTAGATCAATTTACTATAGTGTTTGTAGACGTTTCCTCCAAAAACGTGTTTTGCATTTTTTGACAGTAACTCACCACAGACTAAAGGAATCACTTCAAAACCAACACCATTGGATTCCTTGCTCAATTTTACATGCGAAGGATTAAAGAAATACCTGTTGTTCTAATAGTAACATTTTGTGTAATTGGCCCTGAAAGGTTTTGAAATGTCCAAATCAAGGTTTTAGAAAGCCAGAGGACACCATAAAATTCAATCCCAGCCCAGGCTGCGTTTTGCCCTGTAGGCCATCTTTTGTATAGTAAAAGACATTATATAGACGTCTAATTGCTTTCATTACGCTCAATCTTCGACAGTGCCACCCTATAGGTTCGAATTGCATGCTGCTGCATTTTGAAATCTGAAATTTGAGTATACATTTTAAATTTCCAGATTTGATCGTTGCGATTTTTCCCTCCAAATGCAAAATGCACAACTGCCATCCTACTCGAAATTGCACATCACACTTTTGATTGTGAAACACATGGCAAGATTTGGATTGAAACCGCTCTTGATATACACTTGATTCATGACCCACTGCAATCAAATGATTAGCAATCCAATGCTCTTTAACTCGCTGATACAAAGCCTGGCGTATGCAGCTTTGAAAATGTGATTGCTTGATTGAGAATATTGGACAACAACAAATCTGCGTTCCTGAATTCATTTCATGATTCCTGTCGCTCGCAATCATTTGACAGCACAGTGTCGAGCACAGTCACCAAAGCTGATTCAACAAGCAAATGCTGCCTTGAAATTGCATAAAAAGAAACTACAGGGTGAGAATCTCCGGGGTTACACCTCTTTTTTCAATCATCCTTCAATCATCCATCATGGAAGCAGGAAAGAAAGCCGAATCTTGTGATTACACTCCTTTGAAAGCATGTCTCGACAAGAACAACAATGACAGATCAAAGTGTCTCAAAGAGTGGGACGAGTTTCAAAAGGCCTGTCGTGAAAAAAAGTATATATTGCAAATATGTCACTGCAAATTTGGCACTAATACATTACATGATAGACAAAAAGCAAATGACAATAGCGAATGCGTCGCTTGCAAAGAAAATTAGAGTATATAACGGATGCTTTATTGACAAATGTATTTATATTAAAAGAGAAACCTCTCATGTACTTGGTGGAATTAAATAAAGGGGAGGAGATGGTGAACCTCAAGCAGATTTTCTGTGAAAGATGCTCTTGTATTCGTGCTTTCCTTCAGGATGCTCGGGATGGGCCTTGACGATGATGACCGTGCAAGGGCTGTTGTGACCACAGTAATCACTCACACTGCCCAAAAGAGCTCTCTTGACAGATCCCAACTGACGAGATCCAAGAAGCAGCACATCAGCCTTCAACTCGGTTACCTTTCGAATGATCTCCACCTTTGGATCACCAAGCAACGCAATCGCTCTGATGGCAATCTACATACGCAGACACACTTTTCAGACAACTCTCCTCACTCATATACTCACATCAACACTTACATTGAATGGCTTTAACTTATCGGCATAGGTCTTGAGGAGATGGTGGCTCTTGATCTTTTTCTTGTCATCAAATTCTTCAATGAAATTTGTGGGATTTATGTAGGGGGCAATAGGAGCATCCACTTGTCGACAGTTCAAAAAGACGACCTATATCACAAAGCTTAGTCAACATGACCAATCTTGTCATTGCAGCCATCTAGTCAACTTACCAAATCAGAAGCAGGGTTGATAAAGTTATTGACAGCCCAATCAAAGACATATTCAGCAGATCCTTCATCGATACTAATGGCAACAATACGCTTCAAGTCTTTGTGATGGCTGTCAGGATGAATAGATTCATCGATAATTTGTGAGTTTGGCATGGTTTATAGTTAAGAAATCAGTTTGATTAGAGTAAAAAGTGTGAGAACACATATTTGCTCGTTTTATATGACATGCGGATCCAGCTTTATCCGCCGAGGGTTCTTTCAGTTCAAGAAGCGTGAATGTTGGCATGATTTTCCAATCCGTAAATATCCGGTGGTTAACGAAATAGGGTGGGTAAAACGATAATCTGGTTTCAGGCCGTATCCAGCATTTGAGTGGTATATACTTCAGCACGAGTCGATTAATACGGGTGCTTTAGAAAATGCTCTGATTTCATGTTGACACATGCAAGGTGATGCCTATCGTTCCTATACACGTTGATCCGAAATGACACAAATCATAGCCAAATCTAATCAAAAAGCCTGCTCCTTGAAATGAACATTTTAAGCTTTGCCGGGCTGATTTAATTTCAGTAATAAATCGTGCATCTGCCACAATAATGAGTTGTTTTAATGGCAACATTGACCCTTGACCCTGTAATGACGAGCATTCAGCAGACCCGGCATAGTTTAATACACACACGCGAAAAAATTAAAACGTACCATAATTTTTGCAATGCACCAATCAATGGTGCACAAGATCACCTTCCAATAGAACTTTTATGCTCCAAATTGCATTCAACAGTGCCTTCAAATACCAAATGATCTCCATTTTGACCAGATGCTGAGAGAAAGCATTCTTGAACCGAGATAATAAAATGCCTGGAAAGCCGCCAGTGAATGGTATATATTCATACAATGATATCCTTACCTCGAATGATGCTATGTTGAGCCATCAATAAATGCATGATTTGCCAATTTCATGGTGAACGCTCTCATTATGTAGATGGTTCCTCCTTTTCCAAGAAATCGAGCTAAAGATGGACTCATCAATACAGTATTGTCTATAGTCGATAGATCGCCCAACAGAAACAATACGTCATATTACTGCTTGTATGATTTCAGCAGAGTTGTACAAAATGTATACATTTGGAGATTTGCGCTTTGTATACAGTCAGGCTAACTTGTATATATGTTACTATTCCAGCTTTCTGACAGGGGTTAATTTTCAATTCATTGACAGATGTATGCTATTTTTTTATTCAGCTACATAGTTTATTTTTATTGCATTAATCATGTAGGCGCGAGGACGTATATATAAATGTGTTTGGTGAATGGAAGAAGGATTTGTATATATATTATATATAAAAAAGAGTAGAAAAAAAAAAAAAAGTCGCTCTAGATGGCTGAGGGAGAAATCTTCATTTGATCAGCAGGAATAGGATCAAAGTGATGAATATCAATTCCCTTTGCGAGAAGCTCCTGCTCCATGTGTGGAGGGACTAATCTTCTGATTAAATCAGGTCGAATGGACAATTCTATCGAGGAAACGTTTAGCCCGGAAGAAAGAAAGCCAAATCCCCCTCTTTTTTCATGTGTGCTTACCTTCTTTTGTAAAGTTTAAAACGGGTGGTAATGGTTGGCCATCGGGTAATCTTGTATTGGGGTCACGAATAGGATCAAAGAAAGGATGACACAAGGCTTCAATAGCAGTAATTCTCTGCTGGGGATGATATTGCAGCATGCGAGACAATAAATCAACGGCTTCCACATTGGCAGTAGTAAAGATCTACATGCTCGTTTAGTTTCCATACACACATACACCCAGCATGCCTAACTTACAGTGGATAAGGGATGGGGCTTGATCAGAGGGAATCTATGCTCGACGTAGCTTGCATTCATTGCAGCAATCTGCTCCTTGGAAGGAGTACCCAGGATCTTGATGATTTCGACCAATTGATCGATACCGCTCTCTCCAGGAAAGAAGGGCTGTCCTAAAATCAGCTCTGCCATAACACAGCCTGTGGACCAGACGTCGATATTGAGCGTATAATTTGTAGCACCAAAGATCAGTTCTGGGGCACGGTAGTAGCGAGAACAGATATACGAAACATTGGGTTCGCCAGGAACTAGGATTTTAGCACTGCCAGCATGGATTAACAAACAAAAACCTTAAATGTCGACTCTTTTTTTTTTCTTTTTTTACCTTCCAAAATCACACATTTTGCAGATGCCACTTGCTGGATCGAGCAAAACGTTCTGAGGTTTGATGTCGCGATGGCAGATACCCAGGGAGTGAATATAGGCCAAGGATCGGATCACTTGGTACATGTATAGTTGGACGAGGATCATGGGCATCTGCTGCTTTGCTTTGGTGTAGTGTCTGGTGGCTCGGTACAGGGTGTCGGGCACGTATTCCATGACGAGATTCAAGTAGACTTCGTCCTCCTTGTTCTCAACTTGATTGTAAAAGTAAGACTTGAGCTGGCACACATTGGGGTGGTCCACAAGGCGCATGATTTGAAGCTCACGATTCTTAAGTTCCCCACCACCAGCGTCAGTGTTCTCTGCATACAAGTCTCTTCAACAGCCCCCCTCGCCACGCCACGCTTACCTTGAATCGTCTGTCCTGCAGCACCTTTTTGATGGCAGCGTCTTCGTTGGTTTCAACAAGTCGCGTTTGATAGACAACGCCAAAAGAGCCGTTTCCGGTGATCTTTTTGTTGACATATTCCAGCTTGATTTGCTTTCCACTTCTGGCGTCCTTGGCAACTACCTTGATGGTCTTTTCATGATGGGCTATGATGTCAGTTTGAGCAAGAGAGAAGCTGAGCACTTGTGTGTACGTTATTTGACATTTTTGCTGTTTCCAGCTCCCAGTGTATTATACCTGTCATTGAGTGTTTTTCTTTTTTTTTTTGTGGTGGTGGTTGAGGTTCTTTGTGTAATTCCTTCAGAGCAATGTAATAAAGAAAAGAAAGTGTTTAAACCAGAAAAAGAAGATGAATTATACCAAACACTAAAAAAGAAAAATAGAAAAAAAAAAAAAAAAAACGATGATGATGTCGAGACTATGTTTTTCCATTTCAACTCGAATGTGATTTGTATGAATCTCGAGATGATGAAATCAATTGGCTGAAAGCCTTGGACAATCGCCCTTTGTGTCGCATCGAGAAATGTCAACTGTGGTAGATGTTTTTTGAGGGGATCGCCGTATTAGCATTTGTGTCAAGTAAACACATTTTTTTGGGGGAAATAAACTACTCGACATTTGAGTCACCATCCTCAAAAGGCATTATTGCTTAGTGCCTGCGTGAGATTGTCCAGCAACATGTCTCTGGATCCCATCATTGCTGATCATCTCCCCGTGATAAATGCTCAGCTCGAGATGGGGCATCAAGTGCATTCTGCTGATATGGATGCCATGTTTCGAATGAGATGCTCTCAAATGCGTAGAGTCGATCGGATGCCACGGCACATCTAACTGATGGGCTACATGTAGTTGTAGATGGTTTTGACAGAGGACTGTACAAGGTGGATTTGGCTGTAGGATATCCGGTTGAATCAGATATCTTTTAAAGCAGTGCAATGTCATTTATAGCGTAATATGTACGCTCTCTTGGTTCATATAGTAAATTCCCAGTGTAAACGCCATGAATCATGTGTGCTGTGCTGCTGCTGCTGCTGCTTGATGGCATTGCTGGATTCAACAGCAGAGCCAATCTCGTCACACGGAAGAAAGGCATAAATAAAACAAAGGTCTTGTATGGTTGCCTTTTTCTTCTTCTTTCTTTCCCTGTTTTGTTTTGAATGATTTAGAGCTGGTTCTTATTACTGCATGGCTTCTTCAGTATCTCTACCTTTAGTTGTCTGGCATAACTTTTCCAACCCAAACACCACCTGCATCACCACAAGCTATCCTCATGTCTATGCTGGACAAAAGGATGGCCACATCTGGGTCTACACTCTCTCAGAAGAAGAGCAAGGCCCGCCCACGCTACAGGTAACGCTTGTTGGCAGTGGCTACTAAACAGCAGCAGCAGCAGCTCATCACGTTGACAACCATAGCACAAATTCCTACTGGTAGGCCATAAAACCGCCATCGTTGCCTTGTGCGTACTCAAGACAGAGACAGACGCTTTGCTAAAGACAGAGGATGTGCTGATCAGCGCATCAGAGGACGGGTAGGTGGCAGCCGCTTGCCAGCTGTGTGTGGTCTGTCATGCTAACACAACTATACCAGTGAAATTGCGCGTTGGAATGCGTCAGACGGTCGTTGTCAAGCAGTGAATCCAACCGGCTTTTACGGTATCCCGCGACTTTTAAAAGTGTTTACGCAGTTTTCAGACAGACACATCTTTTGCTGTGGCCAAGCAAACGAGATTACTATTCTGAACGCAACCACGCTAGAGGTATTTTATTCGTTGGCTGTGAAGCTTGCACAACACAGGCATGCTTATTGTGTGGCAATATAGGTGGTTCGAGTATGGGGCGGTCATTCGAACTGGGTTACTTGCATGGATTTCCATGATCCAGGTAACTTGCATATATAAAAAACAACGCCCATCTTGTTTATATTTACCCTTCTTCTAAAGATACAAAACGTTCGAGGTTGCTGACAGTAACCATTGATGGAAGACTCAACATTTGGGACTTTGATGCCACAAAGCACATTATATACAAAGACCAAACCCTACCGAATGGACCTTCTCTATTGAGCAACACGACCTCGTTTGATTCGGCTTTCAATCTGATTGGAAACGCATCTGTGCCTGGCCTGTGTATGGCATTGACGAGCAAGCATGTTGTGGTAAGCGCTCTTGTTGTTGTGGCCTCTGCCGAGAGCAGTAGCTAATGATACCAGATTCTGTTGATGCAAAACACTGCGTTTGTATCGCAATGTGTGATTCCTGCTGAACCACTGACAAGCTGGGCTGGTGGCTCATTCTTTGGAAAGGATCGGTTTGTGATATGGACTTTGGTAAGTAGAATCTAGTCGCACCACTGCATAGGTGCTGACGGACAGCCGCAATGTAGAATGGCCAAATTTACGATTACGTCCTACACCCTCCCGAGAGCGTGCCTTCAGAATCCATTGCTGATGACGATGAGAGACTATGCTACAGTGCGACTCTTGTACGCACCTACAGCTTGAGCAAGGACGATCTCAAGCAGAGTGGAACGATAGTAACAGCAATCGCATGCAAGTCAGACCAGGACACAGACCAACTATTGGCCATCACTATATCCAACCATCCCCAGTCGTCTGGATTCTCCATTGTGCCTTTATCGTTTGATGATCAGGACGGAGAGAGCACTGTAGACTATAGCACAGGTAGTATTGAGCACAGTAGGATATAGAGCGCATGCTGACATGCTAGTGTAGCTGCTGCTTTTGCAGATGTCTGGCCTCTGGTAGAGAAGGGAGATCCCACCTTTGGAAATATCACAGCGACTGCACCTGTCAACACCAACCATCTAGCCATTGGCTATGGTAAGCATCACAGCCATGTCATGATGTATCGCATGTTGCTTACGGACGACACTAGATTCTGGGACCATCTGCGTTGTGCCCTTGTCATTGGCATTACTGCACCTGACAGACATATCAAAGCATCTAGGGAAACGAGACGATGTGAGGATATTTGAACATGCTCACCACAGCGCGGTGACTTGCATGATTGTGCCTGAACATTGTGTTTCTGGACAGCAGTATCTGTTATCAGGCGGCCAAGACGGCGCTGTCAAAATATGGAATCTCATGTAAGCACAAGCAATAGACTGAAGAGGGAGAATGACACTAAACAGTGTGTGTGTGTAAGTAGTGATGGAAAGTACGTTGCATCCTGTGCAGTGCACTCGATGCCTGTGGAGGCCTTTATCGAACCCGCAGAGCAAAAAGACACCCGCGTGAGAGGGTGCATTGTGTCTATTGCCAAGGACAACTCGATCGCATTGATTTCAGTGGACTCCATGACATGGTAAGCCATCCTGTTGAGTGAGAGACAAAAAGGGATCCACACTAAACACGATGCAGTCTGTTTATCTTTCCTGGCAACCCATACCCATTAACCACAGTTCAGTGGAGAACCACAGAAGACTACCTTGTATTTGGATACAATGACGGCAGCGTGTATGTCTGGCAGGTAATATGATATGTAGATATATACACAGCAGCTGGATTTACTGCTGACACCTGCTTAGATGCAAACGGCTCATTTGGACCGTGTGTTACATGGCAAGAACGCGCGTGATGTTTTAGAGGACGATCGTTGGCCCAGCAACCAGATTGCCATGCCCATTGCTCAGAAATCAGCTGGCAACAATGCCAAGCAGACGGCCACCCTGCGCTCCATCATGGCCAACGACAATGGTAAGCGCTGTGTGTCGTGTGCCGTGTCGTGTGTGCAGTGTCTTATTCTTTGCCCACTTAGCTCTCCACACCAAAACCAATTTTGCACAAGTCTTTACATTCAACATTCGTCGTCTGGTGCACGACTTGTACACCAGGGCATCCATACTGGACCAAGACGACGCGCAGCTCGCCCAGGATCCCTCCATCCACCCCATCTTGAAGGCCTCCATGTCCTCCTCCTCCTTTGATGCCGTCGTTCCCGACATTCTGACATTCAGGCCCGACAAGGACGATCCTCTCGACGTCTCGGGCGACCAGCATCTACAAGAAGAAGAGGAGGGCGAGATGGACGCCGTCAAAAGCAAGCACAAAAAGAACCAGGAACAGCGCCAGAAACGCATCGAATTGATCACAGCGGTTGTATCCACCATCGCATCGTGGAACATTAGTGAAGCATTTGAGCACATTTGCTGCGAGGCACTGCATCTCACCAAGCACACCAACCCCAACATCAGCTTTGGCCTCAAAGGGTAAGAAGCTGGCGTGCTGTTCCATCGGCTATTTTACTAATCGCACTGCCACAGAGCCAACGGCAATGTCTCCATCCTGGCTCCTCTCAAGAGCGAGCGAGCTGCGTGGACCATATCGCCCTCCATGACTGCCAACAGACTCCTGTCCATTGCCTTGCTGGCCAAAGCCATCATCTTCATTGCAGGACAAGAGAGCAAAAGCTCAGATCTGATATCAGGGTACGCCATGGCACTGCCGCTGATCATTGGCAAAGACTACTGCTTCCCTTCGTTATCGCTCTTGAGCAAATACTGGCAAGATCCATCTGGTGAGTATATATATATATAGCTCGATGTGTGCAACAGCTCATGTCATCTGTACCATCATAGCGAGATCCCTGTTTTCAAGCGCTGTTACTGGGCTCTCCAAGCAAGACATTACGGCTCTGGTGGATTATTGGGAAGCCTTCTGTAAGACACACTATGCTGATCTGCGCGCATGATGGCCCACTAACAAAACTGCTTATTGTTGTTGTAGTACCTACGTCGAGTTCGCCAGAGAACAGTGGCCCTCAAATGATGGCACGTGCATCCATTGTCCTTGGTATTATGGGGTGCGATCAGCCGCAGACACTGTCTCCTCGTGTTCGCAAATCCACCGCGCTCAGTCTGACCATCCTATTATCCGATGCTGAACTGGACGATTCCCGTCATCATACAAACGCAGAAGGCGAGCAAACACTGTCGACGGGCTCCATGGCACGCACACTGTCGTCGATGGAGCTGCTGAGCCAGGGATTCCAGACGTGGGAGACGTACATCAACGCTGCCGAGGTGCTGAGGACGCTGTTCATGTATGCGACAGATCCACAGCCAGTCATGGCCTTGGTGAGTCGTGGCGCCAAGACGGCCATCTTTCAGATTTCAGCAGCCAACATGCCGCTGGTGATCAGTACACTGACGTTTGATACCATGAACGCAAAGGCTTTGGACGACCGTCTACGGTGTCTCAAGATCATTGGCTCTTTTATACGAAAGGAGCCCACCCTGCTGTTCTCGCACATTCACAGCGTGGTGGAGGCAGTGGTAAAGACGCTTGATCCCAACGTGCCCCATATGAGAGAGACCATGCTGCAGTCTGCCACGTCTATTCTGCACGATCTGGTGAAAACGTAAGCCCTATACCCAATATCCGCCTTAAACTGTACTTAATGCTGCCTGCCCTTGTAGATACCCCTCTGTCGATTTCAGTAGCAGTGCGCAGAAACTAGCCGTAGGCACATTGGAAGGAGCGTCTGTCGTGTATGATCTGCGGACAGCCACTCGATCTGTAGTGCTGGAGGGACACGTTGGACCTGTGTCTGTTTTAGCATTCTCTCCAGATGCCAAGTTGATTGCGACGTGCTCTCTTGCAGATCAGAGTGTTCGTGTCTGGTATACAAATATGAGCTTGTTTGGCATGCTGACAAGCAGCTTATCGCAAGGATTGGGTTCGAATCACACTACACACGCTGCCAATTCAAGCGCAACCACCAAGAGCACTTCCCTATCTTCATCCTCTTCCTCAGGCACACAAAAGCCCCACAAGATCTTCTCGTTTGCCATGCCAGACAGTAAGTACTACCGAGAAAGAAAGACATACAAAAAGGAAAAAGAGGGGCTAATTTATACTACAGATGCCTTGAGCCCCACAGACGCCATAAAGCAGATACGATTTGATTGGACTTCGACGAAATGTGTCAAGCTATGTGTTCAGGATTTAGTCATGAGCTTCAATGTATAATGTAATAAAGCCTTGGCAGCTGTAAATTGCTGCTATTTATGTTCTGTATCACTTCTATATTTTGAACCGGCAACCTAAATTTAACCAAATAAACCAAATTGAGTTTCTATACATTTTCCTAAATATATACAATAGAGCAATAAAAGGAAACATTAACAGAGGAACAATAGCAATGATGCATCATCAGCAGTAAAATGGCTCCTCCATCGAGTCTTGGAGAGAAACAATGATACATCCATGTCAACCGTCTCGTTGCACTTGAAGCATCTCGTTAGGAACACACATTTGTCCACCTTTGAACTGCTTTTCCTAGTTCAAGTGTAACACATAATATTGTGCTTGTGATACTTGAATATCCTATAAAACCAGATAAAACATCCATTGAGGTCTTTTTTTCTCTTGGTTTCTTTCTTTATCATACAATCCTTCTCAACATCTATACATCATCATGGTCGCTCGTTTTACATCTCTTGTTGCAGCCATTGGCTTGATTGCAACATCTGTCAATGCCTCTGGCATGATTGCTCAAGTCGTGGATGCCACTAATTTCTGTGTATTCTTACCTCCTTCTGATTCCTCTGATCGCATCATCTCAAACACTGAATGGAATGCCAATGCCTTCTGTTTGGGCAGCACACCTGGAGCTACAGGTGCAGAGAAATTGCCTTCTGGTTTCATCACATCTGCTCATTACGTCAAAACCGATGCCTATGTTCAAGTTACCGGTCAAATGGACTACACAAAGGCCAATTTAGTCGGTACTGATGAAGGTGGTCAAATGGATGTGAGAGCTCCCATGGGCTCCAGCTGTGCTGGCTGGGATTACTATGTCAATCTCATTGAACCTGTATCAAACACTTATTGTATGCGTTGTTGTGTAAGTTGTAATGCGTTCGCCTTGTTGACTGGTATACTGACATGTTGAATACTAGAACGATACCAAGAACTGTAATCGTGGTATCTCTGAAAAGGGTTGCGCTCACATCATCCCTGGTGACTACAGTGGACCCAGTGGTGGATCTACTGCTGCTACCACTGATGCCACTGCTACTACTACTGCTGCTGCTACTACCAGTGGCACTGCTACCTCAAGCACAGCCTCCTCCTCCTCCTCCTCCTCTTCTGTGGCATCCTCTTCTTCTTCTGCTTCATCCTCTTCTGCTAGCTCTTCTTCTTCACCTGCCGTTCAAGCTAATAATACTCCTGCTGCTGCTTCATCGAGTGCCTCTCCTACTCCTTCCAATGGCAGTGTCACTGAGCAATCCGTGAATGCTGCTGGTATCAACACGCCCGTCGCATTTGCTGTAGGTGCTGGTATTTTGCTCTCTGCTGCTTTGATGGCTTAATTGATCGAGCATTAGCTAGTAGGCTCCATTCCAACCTTAATTTATTTTAATTTATATAATATTATACCAAATGATTAAATACATGCTAATACAAAACGCAATTCATCATGCTGTGCACAATACTTGCCGTGTTGACTATGCTATTAACGGTTGGATTGCATTTTTATCGATACATTTCCTTGCTGCAAGCTGGTACAATGGAGGGTTATACATGATGGAAAAGGGTGGTAATTTTCCCAATTCTGTAGTGTACGACTAAATCGTCGTGCAACATTAAAGAAAAAGAAGCTTGAATCGATTCCAATCATTTACATTTAATGCTACTAGTGGAGGATGGCGATTAGAGTGACAAGGCGAACGGAACCATACGATTGCTTACCAAATAAACTTCTCAGATGATGTCCACAAGTATAGCAATTCCTCCACAATTAGGTTCTGAATTGAATCAGAAAAGTATTGCATGTTGTATTACTTGCTACTATAATTACATGTTCTGTGTCTTTTTTTTTTTCATGTGTGAATGCAAGATTGTATCTGAGATTCTCGTAGAAGCATTGTACGATCAATGCTGCTATGGATTGAGCCGTTTATAATGGTGGCATCATGATGCTGCCGCCGCCCGCCAAAATTATTGGTTGAGTTTTTTCCTCCCCAAAATGGAAAAATCTTCCTTGATTTTCGACTTGACGAACTACTTCCTTATATGAATTGCCATGATCTCCCCACACTTTCTAATACATCCTAGGAGTACTTTTTAAAGCAAATCCAGTGGTGCTAATTACAGCACAAGTTTTGAAAAGATTTATTGAGCAATGTTTGAAAATACTAAATGAGGTTTTCGGTGAAAATGTCGAGATTTTGTATACAAAGGTCTCATAAATAAGGTTTCAGGGGTAGCTTTGGATCGAGAGAAAACTTTTGAATTAATATATGCCATAGTAGAAGTCTTCAATTTTAAGATGAGAAACGCGATCGTTTAATTTTCGATGAAATCCATGAGGTACCCCTCATGCTTTTGAGTCGATTCTTGATGGTGTTTTTTTGGTTTCCAAAAAGGTGAGCAAAGGTGTCCGGAAGTAACTGCTAGTTGAAAAAGAGTGTTTGGTACTGCTCTAGCGCTCTGAAACGGCCCCTAACGCGAGAAAATGCTGCTTGAATGCATATTTTAGAGTAGTGAGAGGTGATGCAAGTAGGCTATCTGCCCGTATGTGATGAGTACCCTTTAATACAAGCCAGGAGCATTGTGGAAAGTTAGATCCGCACCTACAGGTGGTTTACAAGTGATCCTCACGTTATTTATAATGGAAGCTGAAGAGTGAAATGCAAATGTTTATAATAAACTCTATGAGCATCATCGAATTTAAATAGACAGCTCCAAGTTGCAGTCAGACATGTTACAAAACTGTGTACCCTGCTTTAAAAATGCTTCCTGTTACATACTGCTGTATCAGTCTGGATTGGTCATGATTACGCATCCTGCAGTACATGTTTTATTATATTGCGTGTCATGATTCCAGCGTTAAGTTACTTGAGTATATTAGGCCTCAAAAAGTCCCTCATATAACACCCAAAGATAAGAACCCCCCTTTTTCGATACATTTGAAATTACTAAGTTTGCATGATAGTGGGAATATCCACCAATGCGACATTTCAATTAAGCTTAATAATTGGTTTAAGAGATTCAGATGCCGGACAGGTTGATGTATATTTCGGTACTAAAAAACGATTTGCTATTTTATACGAAAAACATCACATGTAAATACCACCGTTCTTTTTTTCTCTCAGTTATACCACATCCAATGCCTGCAGTAACATCAGCGTCAGAAAATCTCATTGTCATTCCTTTGGAAAACAAGGTTCTGCTGCCCTCTGTGGTCCTCAAGGTCAACATGCGAGGCAGAGATGCCGTTGCTTTAACCCGAAAGCATTTACGATCAAATGAACAACGCAAGCCAACCTATGTTGCTTGCATTCCATTGACTGGAGAGCCCGCCAAAAGCGCAACATCAGCCAACAGAGAGCAAGCGAATCCCAACGATCCCAAGCATGAAACTCCAACTACCACCAACAGTAGCAGCAGCAATTCCATTACCGCCATGAAAGATGAGGGATTTATCAAGCCTGAAGATAAGCACCGTTTGTTCGACTATGGCTGTACTGCGCGTATTATTAGAGTTCAAAGATCGGGTCTAGGCGCATTCACCATGTTTGTAGAGGGCATCTCTCGTTTCAAGGTAGACCGCTTTACAACGCCAGAGGGCAGTACATTGCATGTCAAGGTTAAATACATGGACGATGAAGAGCAACAAGAAAGGGATTTGGAGGCTGCGAGTGACGAAATCATCCGCTTCAAAGCTCTTGTACGAGAGTTTTTAGCCAAGATGAAGGATCTCCGCATGCCTGAAAACTTGATCCAGCAATTGACCAAGCTCATTGATTCAGTGTCTCCCCCCGTGCTGGCTGATTTGCTCGTGTCCGTCATTGAAACATCGTTTGACGAGAAGCTCACCATGCTCTCGACCACCAATCTCAAGGAGCGAGTAGAGAAGGCTTCGGAATGGATGACTCGTCAACTTCATGTAAGTTACACACCAGGCAGCAGACATGACATGGACTCATCATTACGCATGATACACAACAGGTTCTTAAAATATCGGAGCAAGTGCACTCGAGCGTAGAAGGCAAGCTTACCAAAAAGCAGCGAGAGTTTTATCTCCGTCAACAGGTACGACATTTTCACATAAGCGTTGAGAGATGGGGTCTGGAGTCTGTGTATTGACCCTGTGTACCTCATGCAGCTGGAAGCTATCAAAAAGGAGCTCGGAGAAAGCGATGGCTCCAATGGCGAAAAGGACGAAGATGAACTGGAGCAGCTAGGCAACAAGATTGAAGAAGCTGATCTGTCAGAAGAAGCCTCCACCGTTGCTCAGCGAGAATTAAAACGCCTCAAGAAATTGCAGCCTGCTTCCAGCGAATACGCTGTCGCTCGCAACTACTTGGAGCTCCTGGCAGATTTACCATGGAACAAGAAATCAGAGGATGTGATTGACATCAAGCAAGCAAAGCAGAAGCTAGAAGACGATCATTTCGGCTTGGATCACGTCAAGAAGAGAATCATTGAATACCTCTCGGTGATCAAGATCAAGGGCGATTTAAAGGCACCTATTATCTGCTTTGTTGGGCCTGTAAGTACACACACACACACACACATGTCAGAAGGAGGAGGGAATTATAAATCAATTAACCAAGCGGTTATTATAGCCTGGCGTGGGAAAGACATCGCTTGGAAAGTCAATTGCCTCATCTCTTGGCCGTGAGTTTCACCGTATCTCATTGGGCGGTGTGCGTGATGAAGCGGA
>JAXQGS010000016.1:0-40208 GCA_037040325.1 Mucor sp. M7501 | reverse complement strand
ATGAACCATTGTAAACATCGCAATAAAATTGGACTTTATAACA
Organism: Mucor sp. M7501; assembly: GCA_037040325.1. Taxonomy (NCBI): domain Eukaryota; kingdom Fungi; phylum Mucoromycota; class Mucoromycetes; order Mucorales; family Mucoraceae; genus Mucor; species Mucor sp. M7501. The sequence continues at coordinate 40,165 of JAXQGS010000016.1, read as the reverse complement.
ATGATAGAGCTTTCAAACTAGCATGTTCCTATACTCGATTTCTGTGCTGATCATGCCCGTGCAATTGTTTTCTTTGTAGCTAGCATGTGGGTGTTGATAAATCCATAATTATGTGAATTTCTGGATTTTGTTCAGATGCTACTAGTAAAACCCACTGGATTACTGTAGAAATGTTGGCTGGATGTTTAGCCAAAGCTGTTGGCCGTACTTTGTTTGATTCGGGCGGGTTAAAATTGAACTTGTGAAAGACGATGTCGGTGAGTAGTGGCAGAAAGTGCTCAAAGTAGCTGATTTTTGAAGGGTTGTAACTCTACTAAATTTTATTATGAAAATAATAAAACGAGGTTAGTTAGTGGTTACAGTTGTTTCTTTTTCAACTCTGCATACAGTGATATAGCTCTTATTTGTGTATAAAATGGACTGAAGATCCTACATTTGTAAAGAGAGAAATGTATTTACACATTTGAATTTAGCTTGCAATTTTGGACATGCTTGAGAGCAAGTGCTCATCCTAATTAATGTGAACTGTGTGCAAGCGTAAACTTTATTCTTGAATTAGTCATAGTCTTTGCAACGATGGTAGTATTGCTGTTTATATCAAGCAAAAGAAGAGAAGTTTTTTACAAGTGCCACTCTATCAAGGTGTGATAATCTCTACTGCCGGATCTCATCTATCTGATGCTTCCAGTAAAATCAGAGCCATATGTTCATCAAGATTGAATGCCATGATGATACAACAAGGCCCTTCTTTCTTGAGCGTTATAAAGAGACCCTCAAAAAGCTATTACGTAAACAAGGGCAGCCAGCAGAGTATAGATCCAAGATTTCTACACTGAATAAGGAGAGAATTGCAACCATCAGAAAATTCTAATCCGTCGTGTAGTACCCAAGAGCCCCTGCATCCATGTATAAATATACACACCTTCTTGATTATAGCAAGCAAGTGCTCCTATAGCTTGGTTGCGAGTCTTTTTTTTTTACGTAGCACTTATGGAGACACACACACTTTCTGTCTCTTTCCCACTTGTTTTCTTATCCTTGTGTCTAGATGTTGTTGTTGTGTGTATACATACACACATACACGAACCTCCCTTTTTTTTTCTTCTTCTCGTATGTGTGTGCCTAAATGATCTCTTATTCTTTGTTTCCTTGTTGTCTCTCTCTCTCTCTCTTTCTCTCTTGTTTTTCTTTCTTTTTGCACCACGACACCTATATATTTTTTTTCGACTGATCCATCAAACGACATATTACCATAAAAGGGCGTACATTGATGAATTTCAATCAAGACTATTGCAACTGGTAAAAAAGACAACAACATTTAGCAACCAACATATTTCAGCCTTTTTCTTTTTCTTTATTGAAACTTTTTGAAGCATGTCAAGCAGCACTGTATCCAACCTTGTGCAGTTGGCAGAAATCCAATCCAACGACACCAGCGGCACAGGCCAAGAAGCCATTGTGCGACTGTTGCAGTCTCGATTCAAAGCAGATCAGCCCTATACGCAACTAGGAGACCATCGGTTAGTCGTCGTCAACCCGTTCAAGCCCTTGGATCTGCTGAACGATGCCACACTACAAGCGTACGGACAGCACGGATACAAGGACATGTCGCCAGATCGCTTTGCACCGCCTGAGCCGCATGTCTATGATATGGCCACCCGCGTGTATCTATTGATGCGACGCAGATCAGAGAACCAGGTAGTGATTCTAAGGTACGCTGTCATTGCTATGCTACACACACACACACACACACACTAACTAACTAACCGCTCATTATACTACCAGTGGCATGACTGGCGCAGGCAAATCAACCACGCACCACCACTTGATCAAAGAGCTGCTCTACCTCTCGACACACACACACAAGGAAGAAAAGATGCAAAATCAAATCTTAGGAGTGCACACTATTTTCCAAGCATTTGGCAGTGCTGCATCCAATACGAATGAAACTGCATCTTGCCTGGGCCAATTCCAAACACTGCAATTCAACGAACGAGGGAGGGTCATTGGATGCAGTACGTCCATCTTTCTACTTGACAAGCACAGAATCTCTCGCAGCCATACGCAGCAGTACACCATCTTTTACCAGCTACTGGCAGGCACTACGCCCGACGAGAAGCAGGCGCTGCACATGACACACACCCACTTCAACTACCTCAAGCAGCTGAACCAGCGCAACACGCAGCGAGACCAGATTGGCTTTAGCGACATCAAGGCAGCGCTCAAGGTGTGTGGGTTCAAGACCAAGACGGTGGCGCAAATGTGCCAGCTGCTGGCTGCTATTCTCCACCTCGGCAACGTGCAGTTTGTGGATGGCAACAAGCATTTTGTGGGCGGTGATGGCTCGTTTGCCTCGTTCACCAGCCCCAGCACAGCAGCGTCGTCCAGCAGCGGCACCAACACAGCAGCCGGTGGACACGAATCATGCCGCATCAAAAACAAGGAGATCCTGACACTGGTGGCGGCTGCTCTGGGTGTGGCGACCTCCAAGCTAGAAACCACATTGACACACAAGCTCAAGCTGATTGGCAACGAGTTTTGCTCTGCCTTTTTGACCACAGACACAGCCTCGCAGCAGAGAGACGCACTGGCGCATACGCTGTATTCTGTGCTGGTGCTGTGGATCATGAACGCCCTGAACCAAAAGTTTGACACAACGGCCAACAGCACCAATGCCATGATGCGCACCATCAGCATCCTTGACACCACTGGATTTCAGCTGTCTACCAGCACGACGCAACGAGGACGCACGTTCCACGATCTGTGCGTCAACTACACAATAGAGCAACTGCACAAGTACACGCTGGATCGCACCTTGTTTCCTGACTCTGCTACCAACGCAGCCTGCCGACAAGACGGCATCTGGCCCACCAGCCGCATCCCAATGCAGATCAGATCAGTGCCCTCACCTTTGGCGCTGTTTCACGGCACCAACAAGAACGCCTTTGCGCTGATTCCCCTGATGAACAAAGAGTCCAAACGCTTCCAGACGTATGCGTTGGATGCTACGGACAGCAACTTGCTCTCTGTGCTGTTTCAAAAGAAGAGATCCAGCCAGCACACTGCCAGCAATGACTACACCACGCTGCTGAACCCATCCACGCCCTCGTACAGCTTTGCCATTCGACACTTTGACGACACGGTCAGTGTGGATTACTCGATTGACGGCTTTTTGGAAAGCAACTTGGACTCTGTCTCTCCTGATTTCCTCCACCTGTTTAAATACAACTGCACCAATGCGTTTGTTCATGATTTGTTTGAGGCCAACTCGCTTGCCGGCTGGATCACGGACATTCACCCCAGAGATGAGCGCACTGTCATCAAAGCGCAACTACCCGTATGGCCTTCATCCTCATCAGCAACACCAAAGAGTGACAGCAGCAACAAAAAGACCAGCGCTACGACAGAGGAAAGCAAGACAGCAGCCAGCGTGGTAGTAGATGATTCTCAGAAAATTGAACTCGTGGATGTCAGTGAGGAGAAGCAGCAGCAGCAGCAGCCCCCTAAATCCCGTGCACCGTCTCTCAAGCGAAAGAAATCGGTAGCAGCAACGCCACCGCCCGCCAGCAAGATACAGTCTGTCTTTGACCAAGTAGTCCACGGCGTCGAGTCCCTCAGGCAAGCACTGGATACCATGTGTCTATCCGAGATCATGCACATCCGTCCCAATGACCAGCAAAAGCCAGATCTATTTGACCCCGTATTCGTGCAACGGCAAGTCCAGGCGCTTCGTATGGCTGAATTGGCTGTGCACGCTGTGCATGTGGATGTGCTCTATCCCTACACACACAAAAAGTTCATGTCGAGATACAGACACTTGATGGACAGCCATCTGCAAGAACAAGAACAAGAGAACAGCAGTAGCAGTAGTAGTACAACAGACCTGGAAGACACCATTGTCGATGACGATGGCATCGATGACGACCCACAAGACGACATGGAGAAAGCAGACAAGGTAGAAAGGAGGAAACAGCGCATTTTGAACTGGGTCCATGCCATGCAGTGGACGCAGCAGCAAATCAAGTTTGGCAAGAACGATGTGTGGCTGACATTTGACCTGTGGAGAAACTTGGAGAACCAGGTACGCACCATGGAGAAGGAGGCTCGGCTGCGCGAAAAGGAGAGATTGGCTGCCATAGAAGCTGAAAAGGAAGCCATGCGACAAGCAGCCATTGCAGCAGCACTGGAGGCAGAAGAGTACGAAGCAGCCCAAAAGGCAGCTGCAGAGGCAGAGGCAGCAGCACAGGCAGCAGAAATCGCAGCCATTGCAGCAGACAGGTGGTCCAGCGACAAGAACCCGTTCGACGACGATTGCCGGTCAGACATGACAAACGAAGACGACCGCACCGAGATTGAGACGCACTTTGATCAGTCTGGGAAACGCAGCGAATGGGGAGACGATGACTACGATGCCAGAGGCCTTGCTGAAGGGTAAGTTGTTGTTGCTTCAAGCCCGGCACACAGAAGAGACACTAATGACACGACGTGTAGATACGGCCCCAACCTGGACATGAGCAAAATGATGGAAGACTACAGTGTGCAGCCAGAAGAGCAGGTGGAGGAAGTGAGCATCTCTAGTATCCGCCAATGGTGGGCTCGCTTTGTCTACTTTTCGACGTGGTGGGTGCCCTCTTTTACGCTGAAATACATTGGCAAAATGTCGCGGCAGGATGTCCAGATGGCCTGGCGTGAAAAGGTGACCCTGTGTCTCCTGATCTTTGCCTTCTCTGGCAGCATCATCTTCTTTATTGTGGGTCTGAGCCAGATCATCTGTCCCGGCACCAAGGATTTGTATTCTGCAGAAGATGTCACCAACCACCAGACCATCAGCGACTACTGGGTCTCTGTTCGGGGCACAGTGTATGACATGACCAAGTTTGTAGCTACGGACCACGGCACTGCAGCTTACATGGCTGGCAAGTCGAATCTGGACCCCTTGGCAGGCAGAGATCTGTCCTATACGTTTCCTCCACCGCTGTCGGTCGCCTGTGCTGGCCTGGTCTCTGATCCCATCATCACAGTAACGCCAAACGAAACCATCGTGCTGGGCCCTTTTGTCCACTTTTCAGGCCCTCAGCAGCCTGAACGCTCCTTGGACAAGCTGCGGGACCCCTACTGGCTCAACAAGTACTTTGGTCCCACCATGAACATTTACAAAAGGGGCGATTTGGTGATCCCCATGAAGCAGATTAAAGACGACTACTCGAGCTGGGGCCGCCTGATTGCTTCCATCGACGACAAGGTGTACGATTTGACAGACTACATGGCTTCTGCTCGCAGGTACCCCAGTGCCAGTGCCGGTGTCCCCAACTACCACTATCTGGATCCGTCCATTGAAACCCTGTTTACAAAGTTTGGCGGCAAAGACGCTACGGCAGAGTGGAACAGATACAGCGCAGCCATGGACGAACAGACAAGGATCAGAAACAAGGCGTGTTTGGACAATGTGTTCTACATTGGCCGTCTGGATTACCGTGAGTCTCTCAAGTGCACGTTTGTCAACTATCTGCTACTGAGCTTTGCTGTGGTCATGTCGGTTGTTATCCTGGTCAAGTTCTTGGCAGCGCTGCAGTTTGGAAGCGCCCCTACACCCGAGGACCACGACAAGTTTGTCATATGTCAAGTGCCGTGCTATACAGAGGACGAAGAATCACTGCGCAAAACCATCGACTCGCTGACCGCCATGACCTACGACGACAAGCACAAGCTGCTGTTCCTCATTGCAGATGGCATGATCATTGGCAGTGGCAACGACAAGCCGACACCTCGCATTTTGCTCGATATTCTGGGCCACGACGAAAACGACGACCCAGAGGCACTGATGTTCAAGTCGATTGGAGAAGGATCCAAGCAATTAAACTATGGCAAAGTCTATTCCGGCGTGTATCAGCACGAGGGCCATGTGGTACCCTACGTGGTGGTGGTCAAAGTAGGCAAATCCAGCGAACGCGCCAAGCCTGGTAATCGCGGTAAGCGTGATTCTCAGATCATTTGCATGAACTTTCTAAACAAGGTCCATTTCGACTCTGAAATGTCGCCCCTGGAGCTGGAGATCTTTTACCACATCAAGCACATCATTGGCATCGAGCCTAGGCTGTACGAGTACATTCTCATGGTGGATTCTGACACAGAAGTCTACCCAGATGCCCTGAATCGACTGATATCGTGCATGCTCCACGACAGCCGCATCATTGGGCTGTGCGGTGAAACTGAACTGGGCAACGAGGATCGCTCTTGGACTACCATGATACAGGTCTACGAGTACTACATTTCGCACCACCTGGTCAAGTCGTTCGAGTCGCTGTTCGGGTCTGTCACTTGCTTGCCCGGCTGCTTCTGTATGTACCGTATCCGCACAGCCAGCAAGCACCAGCCGCTGATTGTGTCGCCCAACGTCATCCATGCCTACTCGGACAACCAAGTCGACACCTTGCACAAAAAGAACCTGCTGCATTTGGGCGAAGACCGCTACCTGACGACGCTGATGATGAAGAACTTTCCGCAGTACAAGATGATGTTTACGCCGTATGCCAAATGCAGAACTGTGGCGCCAGACCAGTGGCGTGTGCTGCTGTCTCAGCGAAGACGGTGGATCAACTCGACTATCCACAACCTGCTCGAACTGATCCTGCTGCAAGAACTGTGCGGCTTTTGCTGTCTTTCCATGCGATTTGTGGTGCTGACCGACCTGATTGGCACCATCACACTCCCTTCCTCTGTCATCTATCTCATCTACCTCATCTACGAAGTCATCTCTGGGTCTGGGCCCATACCCACCATTGCGCTCGGCATGCTGGCAGGCGCTTATGGCCTCCAATCGCTCATCTTTATCTTCAAAAGACAGTGGCAGCACATTGGCTGGATGGTCATCTACATGCTTGCCATCCCCATCTTTAGCTTCTTTATTCCGCTGTACGCATTCTGGCATTTCGACGACTTTTCGTGGGGCAACACGCGTGTGGTGGTGGGCGACAAGAAGAAGCAGATCATTGTCACTGACGATGAAAAGTTTGACGAAAAGATGATACCACTCAAGAAATGGGCCGTGTACGAGCAGGAAATGTGGGAGACCAAGACGTTGCGTTCCGAAGTGACCCGTTCCAAATGCTCTGTGGAATCGTATGACGATGACGAGATGCCCAGCGTGTACAACAGATCCTACAACGATGTGCACAGCCTACACAGCCATCCAAGCGTCATGACGAGCAGCAAATCAAACTCCAACCACACCATGAACAGTCGATACCAGCTACTGCCGCCACTCATATCTAGCTTCTCGGACAGCGATTCACTTGGCCTTGATCTATCATCTGTATTCAGATCCAAGACATCATCATCCTCAGCAGCAGCAGCAGCAGCAGCAGCAACAGACGATAGCAACGGAATGAGAAGAGACGACATCAAGGTGGCCATGCTGCCAGAGGACAATGACATTGAAAAGGAAATCATTAGAATTTTAGCTAGCTCTAACCTCATGACATTGACAAAGAAACAAGGTAGGTTGTTGTTGTTGTTGATAGTACGATGACTGACTGACATTGCGTGTTTAGTACGAGACCAACTGTCCAAGCTATTTGGCGTCGATTTGACCATCAAGAAGGGATTCATCAACGCAACAATTGAACGTCTGTTGGAGCAAGATTTTTAGAATACATAAAATACATACAATATACATATATCACAATACACAGTGTAAATCATTTAATAAATAAAGCATTTCATTTCCATGTAATTAGTATTAGGAAAGTAAGCCATCATTGCTTTATGATTTAGACACAACAAGTATGAATCAAAGCTGGCAACTTGCTTCTCTTCATATTGAATAAAACCGCGCCATCATAAACAGACCATACTACCCTGCAACAAGAGCTAGATGTATGTGGTGGAAAAACGACCAGATCAATAATCCTGTAAGACAACATGACCTATACTGATGTTTCTCTTGATTCTGTTTCCCCCCCCCCCCCCAACAAACGTTCATTAAAGTTTATCGATAAGTAAGAGATGTTCACATAGACGTCTAGTTTGCATAGAATATCTTAAAAAAGAAGGACAAGTTCACAGGGCAATGTAGATACTGAATCATTAACCGGAATAACGAGGGAAAGAATATACCATCCAATAGGAAATCACATGAAAAGGATTTGTTTCTACTGGCAGGTATATACTTTGCTGTTTTCTACACTTGTAAATCGGGTTACATCCCGTAAACAAAGGGTCTAGGACTCAAACTAGTACTCTTTATATATGAAAAAGAATGTACTCTTTCAGCTTTGAAGAAGAGTAATGATATATCCCCACAAAATCAGGCAATCGTTTCACAAGATGTGCGATCATTCAAATACTAGCAGCATCTAAAGTATGGGGTATTCGATCCATGTTTGAAAAGACCAACAAGTTGATGGAGTTTGTAAATTAGAGTTTCTTTGGAAACCAAAAGATTGGCTTATCTAATACATTGCCTTTCGAGAAGACTAGGAATGCTCTGTGATGTATATCACAGATTTGGACAAACAGGTCATTGTTTTCACAATAGAAAAAAAAACGACTGCGCATGAATGAGGCATATATTTCTGTTTCAAATGAGTGGTGGATGAGTTAATTATGTCTATGGAGCAAACGGATGATGCTGGTTTCTGGTGCGTTTAATTATAATCCACGGAAAATGAATCTTTGCGAGTGTAACATTCAATGTGGTAGCACGATGTTCTTCTAACGGATCGATCATATTGTAAAAAGTGGTAAAAGCTGGTAATTTACAGTTCGTAGTTATTTTGTCATTCCGTGGAAGCTTGAATTTTGCCTTTCAGAGGATTTTCACAGCAAAATTGTAAAATAAGAAAAAGATTCCATTGTAGTTTTTTCGATTTGATGGGGTTGCTATGCCAAAAAACGATAGCATTTATTACAGTAGATGTCTATAGCATTTCTGACAGCGGCAAATGGCTGTATTCAGAGTAGAAAAGATGGTATATCTCAATTACGATGCCTTGTGTTCTGCGTAAATTGTAATAATAATCCATGCAATGACATTGCTATACGGTCATTTCCCACACGAAAAGCGTAACCGCTTCAACATGGGAGAAAATGGTCTGATCTGGTTCCTTTTTTTCTTTTTTGTTCTTGTTTCAGAAAGTGGTTTACATAATCGATTCTTTCGAAAATGCAATTTTTGTTCCCTCTCTTCCAAATCAACATGTATTTTTTGCATGGTATTATTATTTCTTTTTAGTCATGAGTAATGAATAAATATAAATGCGATGGCATGTTGCACTCGGCTATAAATAAAATCACTGTGATTATTGGTACAAAAAGAGCAAGTTGGGGAAACATTGGGATTGGGCGGTATTCGATTCAGTAAGAAGGGTTACTCTAAGGGTCTACCTATGAGATTGCTTGTAATATTACTCCAAAGAATGTGAGACAACTAGAAAATCTCCAAAACGGATATCAAATTGTGCTTCTCCGGCGAGTTACTCCACTCGAATTTCCATTTTGAGCATACATTGTCGAATGATAGAGCTGCTCTTGACGGGAATAAATGGTAAAAACAGCTTGAAAATCAAATGGTATCCCTGGTCATATCAAAAATGGCACACACGTTGAGCAGTACAGTGAGCACATAGACACCATGTTCATTGCAAATCGCACTCGGTCATTTAGTGAATCAAATCCAACATTATGCATAGAAGCAAAAGCGAATAAGCATTTCTGATTTGATCTGTCTTAAATGAAAGAAAACAAAAAAAGTGCTCAGCTGAAACCCCTCAAACGGCAACAATGCCTGAAACAACATGCATTCTTGTATATTGAATTCAATAAGACTTGATATCAATCAAATGGATCTGAACAGACTATAGAAGCCCTTGATCTCATACAGTATTTGGGATGTCAATTGAGTACATGTCTAATGCTCAACTTGTCTAGATGACCGGGCATCCTTTTCTGTCCAGGGTAACTATTGAATAAAATGGAAAAAAATCAAGAAACATACGACCCTATTTTCTTTCGGATCAGATAGAAATCAGATCTACGCATTTCATGCATAAACAAACGAAAACCAAGAGAAATCAAGGTCCTTTCAGAGCATGGAAGCACACTGGTACAACTGCATCTCATACTCGAGATCACCTACACAGATGCTGAACAATCTGGTGGTACATTACAGCCAATATGTTTATATAACTCCTGCATTGGATGCCAACTCACTATTCCACTCATTTACCTGAGTGTCAAAACCATGTGCAACGCAAATGGCGTGACAAATTGAATGGTTCTTTGCCGCCAAAGCTCAGTTTCAATCCATGGTTATTTCCATATTCGTTAAGTGGGGTAGTTTGTTGAAATGTATATAAAAGGAACCCGCAAAATCCAGTTTCCCATTTCATTATTATTTTCTACATCAAATAAATATATTAAAAATCTAAAATGAATTCTCTTGATATGAAGCTACCAGGCTACATGGTTTACTGTGTAGTCATTGCTTGTCTTGGCTCCTTCAGTAACGGTTGGGTTATTGGCTCTGCTAATGTTCCTGGTGAAGTCACTCATGCCTGTGCTAATGGTGCTGCTCATGTTGCAAACAGCGCTTTCCCTGACTGTCTTCCCATGAACGATGCTTTGTGGGGTTTCGCCGTTGCTTCCTTCTGTGTTGGTGGTCTTTTCGGTGGTCTCTTTGGTGGCCATGTTCAAACTAGATTCGGTCGTAAGAAGACCATCATCTTCAACAACATTGGTTGGATCATTGGTGCCATCTTGATCGGTGCTGCTGTCTCTCCTGCCATGTTCATCATTGGTCGTATCTTTTGTGGTCTTTCTTGTGGTCTTGGTTCTCTCACTACTCCTACCTATGTTGGCGAAGTTTCCACTGTCAAGGGTCGTGGTACCATGGGTACCTGTAACCAATTTGCTATTGTCATTGGTATCTTGCTTGCCTCTGTCATCGGTCTTCCTCTTGCCTATGTTCCTCTCTGGAGAATCAACTATGCTATTGTTGCCATTCCTGCCATTGCCCAATTCTTCTTGATGGCTGGTTGTGTCGAATCTCCCCGTTACCTCATCTCTCAAAACCGTCTTGAAGAGGCTCGTGCCAATCTCCAAAAGCTTCGTCCTGGAGCCAACATTGAGCAAGAGTTCTTTGAACAAGTCGAAGGTATCCTCGGTTCTTCTGCTGCTCGTGCCATCACTGCCTCCAATGCTGCTGCTGATAAGCTTGAAATGAAGGAAACTGAAGAACAAAAGGAAAACTATGAAGAAACCAAGCTTGAGGATGGTGTTGTCCCTGAGGAACGCAACGAAGTTTCTCGCGCCCCTATGAACATGTTCCAAATCTTCCAAGATCCAATTATCCGCAAGATTGCTCTTACTGTCATTGCTCTCCACATTACTCAACAGTTGATTGGTATGAATGCTGTCATGTACTACTCTACCACCATCTTCAACATGTCTTTTGATGCTGAAATGTCAAAGTACATGGCCATTGTTACCACTGTTGTCAACTTTGTCTCCACCATTGTTTCCTTGATCTTGATTGATCGTATGGGTCGTCGTCCTTTGCTTTTGATTGCTGAAGCTGGTGCTTGTATTTTCTCTGTTCTCTTGATCATTGGTTATGTTTACTCTATCGGTGCTCTTTTGATTGTCTCTGTCTTTGGTTATGTCATCTCCTTTGCCATCGGTGTTGGTCCTATTCCTTGGATGGTTACCTCTGAAATGTCTCCCGTCTATGCTTCATCTGCTGTTGGTGCTGTCGCCACTGCCATGAACTGGGCCATGAACTTTTTGATTGGTCAATGTTTCCCTGTCATCTTTGCCAGAATCCAAGGTTACTCCTTTGCCATCTTTGCCGCTATTGCTGCTATGGCCTTTGTCTTTACCTGGCTCCGTGTTCCTGAGACCAAGAACCGTTCCATTGAAGCCATTGTCAAGTCTTTCGAGTCTTAAAGCACCTTTATTTCATCTATTTTTTGTATTTTTACCTTGTTACATGTTATCCTTTAATTCCTCACACACCCCATTCTTGTATATTAATCAATTCTCTTTCATATAATTTCTCAATACGTTGATCGTTCAATAAAAATTTAAATAATCATCAAAAGTTGGTCTCTTTGTAAATATCAAGCAATATTGAAAAAGGCACAAATAACATTGTCCTCTAATTGTTCATCTAGAAGAAGAGTGTAGCATCGAACTGTTACTACATTAGGAAAGGCAATATTCCAAGAAAATCTCTATACAGATTCATTGTATGCAGTTGAGATTTGGGTATTACTATTTGCACCATTTTCAAAATGACCTATTTCAAATTGTCGAGCTTATTTAAACTGAAACGCTATTTAATGAATACAGGGCAAGTTTGTATACATTAGAAAGATAGTACGGCTCAATTTATCATACATCATACAAGATATGAGCGTAATTTTACATCAGGAGTTGCCGATTTATCAACATTTCCACATTATAATAAAAGCTTGGTCAGCAAGGCATCCTCTTTTCTTTTCTTTCTCTTCTCCCAAAATGTTATTGTAACAAAAAAACCACAATCTTAAAGGTATGTATTAAAGTATTTTTGCATACTACTCATGGCCTCAAGTATAGCAAACTGATGATTGTATTTCTAGGAAGGTGCAAATAGTAATACTCGAAACAAAATGGAGAACGAGGAGAAACTGTTTGAAAAGTTTGGCGCAAGTACAAGCCCAGTGTTAGACAGCGTAGATGTCGTGTCATCTCAGCTTTCAATCCTGGCAGCTACCAGCAACGTCAGCGAACACGCCGTCTCATCACAAATCTCGATGCTAGCTGTTGAAATTGAAGAGAGTGAGGAAAAAGTCCTGGATAGTGACGAAAGAGTCATGGACGATGAGGAAGGAGTATTGCATGATAAAGAAGGAACCAACCACAACCAAGAAGGAGCTGGTTGGTGACACTGATGAGGTGCCAGAGCTTCCCAAGAGCTCCACATCAGGTAATGTCTGCCTTGCTTTAAGATTTACATAAGTGCAATATCACTAATATTTTTCGTATAGTAGATAAGACAGCTGAAGGCCGATTGCTTCAAAATCGATTCATCAATATGGATAGAATCATCAGTTCACCACAGCCAACATACAGAAAGCAAAAGTGCATCCTGTGCATCGAAGAGGGAGTCAAGACAGACACAGAGTACCAAGGCATCACAAACTATGCAGCACATTTATACCAAGGCTTTGGCTGCTCAAGCTGGAGAGGCAAAAAAGCGCAAAAAGGTGGAATGCACACCAAAACAGAACAGCTTGTCCGTAGATTGCAGCAGATCAATACAGACAAGTCATATGGATGCAAGCATAGTGGCTGTCAATACATAACTCCCAGCCGTAGTCGAATCCGCGAGCACATCATTCAAACTCACGGCAAGAATATTGTTGAGCTGACAGAACCCGAAGCCAGAGAGTTAATGATCAGGCATGTAGAATACAACTTCGGCTACCTGTATACTGCCAAAAAGTTCGATGGGTTGGTCAAATACACGTCAAGACACAGAAAACTGAAAGCACCCACCTCAAGAAAGGGCAAGGAGCGCGCAACCGACATCGACAGTGAAGAGGGAGAGGAGACAGCAAGTGATAGCGAAAGAGAGGAAAGAGAAAGTGTAAAAGAAGGAGAGACCCGCAGATGTACAACAACCTAGCAGATTAGGCAAAAGAAAGGCGCAAATGATCCCAAGCGACAACGAACCAATCCGGGTACTGACTCGAAGGGTAGTAAAAAAGAGGGTATTACTATTTGCATCATCGAAGATCACTATTTTGTACCATTTTCAAAATGACCCATTTCAAATTGTCGAGCTTATTTAAGCTGAAACGCTATCTAATGAATATACAAATGGTGGTTGTCAGGGCAAAACACAGCAGCAGCAGCAACCGGGGCTGAGATTGAATTTCAACGCTTCTTTTTGTGATCCTCCAGAACCTGCATTTGGACATCCAAAAATCTTTCAGGGGAAATTACACAAGATTTTTCTACTCGAACAGCAGGTATTTTTCTAAAGTTTTGGATGTAAAATTAAACAAGGGATCTAATGGTGCTAATTTTAAAGCGATCTCTTTAGTCTGCGAAGAGTAATTATCAGAAAATGCAAAACACGTTTTTTAGGAAAACGTCTACAAACACTATAATAAAATGATTTGAAGACACTTTTACATGCTCATATGCTTCTCTGCGGTTCGTTTGAGCTTAGGAACACCTTAGTAGAAAACATCGTTTTTGAGGTGAAAACCTCTATCATTCAAAATCATCCATTTTTCCCTTGCTAGTACAAGGCAAAATTTTCCAAAAGTCGATGATCAACTCGATCCCCAAAATATAGCTGAAAAGTGATTCATAACGTAATGTCAGATCGTAGAACACGATGGCACCTGTTATGAGGCCGAGATTGTGCTTCGTTGGCGAGATATGAGCTATCCAAACTATTGGTTCTACAGTGGTAAATACCTTTGAGAGCTTCTTACTAAACATTGCGCTTATTGACATCAGATTTGATGGTCTGTAGTTTATCGTCTAGCGAAACAGTACGTTATGCGCACAAGAGGGACACCCAAGAAGCTTGGATCGAGTTTTGCACTGCCTCAGTTTTGGATGTGTTGTGCAAATGGTCAAGCTACAGGACACTTGCTCCCTCAAGACGCATACACCAACCTACACCTACACTTTCTTCTGCTCACAAACTCTAAAGTTCAGGCAAATCCTGCCTCAAAATCTCAAATTTATTGGACTATACCAGATTCAGATAAAGTAAATGTTTATTTTGATTGACAAAATGATTGATTTCAAAAAGCAAATTCCAGGGAATAGCCAAATTTACTCGACATTATCAGCAACTCTTCCCGTGACAATATCGATACCTTCTTCATTCTCCAATGGGTCTAGTCTTTGCTGCTGATTAAAGTCCCCAAAAGCTTGATTTCTTTGAATAACAACAGCACCATATCTTGTTCGCTCTCTTTGCAATTGTGTCTCTTCCAAAGACTCAACTGCAGGCTCTATCATGCGTAGGAAAGACCATTCACCCGAGCGAGTCCCATCTCTGCAATGCTGATAGATAACCGATTTTGGAATTACTTGATTTTGAAAGTTGAATGAATCACCTGTGAGAGGAGCTATGATAGATTCTTCAATATCTTGATTGTATGCCAAAACTCTTGTCGTTGTGCCGTATTGCAAGTACTCCTCAACAGTTGCCCATTGGAGATTCCATGAGTAGTTGTTGGTTCGATCACCATCTTTGTGAAGTACCAAGAATCTTTCGCGAGGGTTAGGATTGGGAACGAAGGTAGAGGCTATAAGGCGCTGCACCATAAATCTACGCTCATTTATAGATACAGTGAAATAGCCATTATCAGTCGGGAAAAGCCTAAGGATACGTCTCGTAGCAGTATTTCTCACACGACCAGTGTTGGACACCTCGAATAATTCTGTTGGAAGAGGATATCGCAGATCACCCATAAAGTTTTGAAGTGGAAGCCAGCGTTCACCTTCTCTTGGATCTTGATAGTTTGAAGTAATACCGTGGCGGTTCACATCGAGAAGATTTTGTGTCCATTGTCTTCTTTCTTGGAAAGCCAGCTGCGTACTTTGTTCAAGAGTCAGAGTTCCCAAATTTTCAATCGAGTTGCTGGTTCTGTCAGCGTCAAACTGTTCAACAACGAAACCTTCCTCGATCGGTCCTCCCCCGAAAGTACACCAGACCAGATGTTTAACCAAATACTCTTGAAAAAGACCATCGTTGTAGAGCTGTACATTTTCAAATCCACGCTTTCCATCATATGAACATATGATCGCTCTTGTGTTTAAAGAATATACTCTTCCTTGGTTGGAAACAAGGTAATGACTGTAGTCGATGTGGTCGATGTTTGCTATAGGTTGAAACTCTTCATCGGGTGAGATTCGAATAGAGTTGCTGATGTGGGTGATGAAATCTTGTCTGTTTGCTGGCTGAATATTGTTGAAGTTTAAGTTGCCTCGATTACCATCCAAATAAATAGTTTCTTCTTGGTCAGGGTTGAAGCCGATCCAGCTATCCACCACTAGCTCAGCAACAGGGTATAACAATGAAAGATTGTGTTGCCTAATCTCGACAGTTCTTGTTCCAGCCATATTTACACTTTGCGGGAGCAAATGGCCATCTGCAAACGTATTTGACACCTGCCCATCTTCATACACAAACATTTTGGGGACGTAATCACGGTCAGGGGAATATAGCATAGGATTGAATTGCAATATCATTCTACGAGAACGCAGGATACGTCTTCTGGGTAAACCTAGTGGGACTCTCAGGCGATCATCTGCTTGGTGATATTGATCATAGTTGGCTCTTTGAAGGTTGATGAGACGATTGTTTGTTTCATCCCCATCGTGGTGAATGATAAATGGCTGATTTTCTCGTTGGTTAGCATCATTGTTGAATGCTAGCAAAACAATGTCGTCAACTCCTCTGTTTTTATTCTCTGGCCCTCCCAGATCAACGCGAAGACGTAAATCAGTGCTGTAGCTGAGTCCATGCTGTGTCTTGATGCCATGCTGTCCTTTGACTCTTCCCAGGTTGGAAACACGATATCTGTTGAGTGGAGCTGGCAAAGCTCGCCACACCTCACCGTCCAAGTCTTCAGGATCAAAGCGAAGATACGGGGCAAGCTGCACGGCACAAAAAGAGTATTAGTTCTTTCCAAGTCTAAGCTATACAGAAAAGGGCCTTACCCTATTGTTTGGATCAATTGGAATTCCCTCTGCTCTATCACGATTTTGGCTTGCTCGCGTATTTGGTGGAGGTAAATCTGGATCGCCTGGATTGCCTGGTATTCTACGAATCATTTTTCTAGCTCTTTTGTTCTGCTCTCCGTTGTTCACACTTGTGTGCAATGTTAGAAGTTAATCTAGAGGAAAAAGAAAAAGAAAAAGAAAAGAAGGTATAAACAAGTAGGTTTCAACTTTTATTTCAAAAAAACGCACCAACATTTAACTGGTATTTTTAGATCAATGTTGATATATCACTTGTATGTAAGTACTATCCTAATACGGTGCTTTGTTATGTTGATCAGCTTTTCATTGTTCTGGATGTCTGTTATACAATTGGTTCTATTGGATAGAAAGTGATCACTACCGTATGCTCACTAAATACAGCATCAGCAACAGCTCTTACACAGACATACTTCAATAGCGCTGTTTTCCAGTCTATTTCATAGAGCGGATCATCGCGGCTTTTATATATATAACCATCAGTCAGCTTACCACGGCTATCATTAATGCTCATGACTAGTGTACTTTGTAGGCAAGTAGGTAAGGTTAGATCGAGCTACCAGAATGAGAGCATAGAAAAAGCGCCCACTATTGGAGTATTTCCAAACATTGGTTAGCTACGTTGATTAATAAAGTAGGTTTTAGTCGAGATGGAAGATCCTAGCTCAGTACTCGAACTGTTTTTCGTTCTAACATATAGAGGCAGCTTAGGCGTAAAGATCAAATTCAAATGTAGCATTAAGCAAAACAGCTGCCCACCTCATGTGAGTGATCCAAAGCTAGCATATTAAGTGTTGACACTATAGAAATGATTTTTTTTCAGCAATAATTTTATTTCGCCTTGCTATTCATTCATGTTGCATGCTAAAATACATGAATTCATATAAATTAGAATCCTTTTCCGATTGGATAAAAAATTATTAAGGGGAAATCAGTTTGCTATTCAATTGTAAGAAGTAGTGGGTCAGGTCGACGTTCCCTATGTGCCGGATGGGTCGAAAAATTTCATCTGCGTGTGCACGGAGCGAATTTGACATATGTACAGCACATTCATCTTGATTTGCTGGAATGAGATTGTCGATGTGCAAATTGTTCAAATCACCTTCAAGATAGATCACCAGTGGCCTCAAGTTATCGAACCCGATCCAAGTATCAACCACAAGCTGGGCAACAGGTGGCGATATATTCTGGTTGTGTATGCGGAAATCGACTCTCCAGACTCCTGCAAGGTTTGTTCTTTGGTTGAGGATGGCATTCTCATCATAGACGTTGGAAATTTGGCCATTTTCATAGACATATCTTCGGGGAATGTAGTCTTGTCTTTGAGGGAAGGATAGTGGGTTGTAGTCCTCAAATCTGCGGGATCGTACAATTCGTCTTCTCTGTAGCTCTCTTGCAACTCTCAAACGGTCGTCCACTTCATGATATTGGTCGTAAGTGCCTCTTTGAAGGTTTTTCAGACGGTTGTTAGTTTCATCGCCATCGTGGTGAATGATAAACGGAAGTGCTGCTATTTGATCTGCGTCGTTGTTGAAGCCAAGCAAAACCAAATTGTCTACCCATTGCTGTCTAGCATTTTGCAGCTGAACATCCACATAGAATCGGTGATCTGTGCTTCTGCGCAGTGTTTGTTGAGTCAACACTCTTCTTCGACCTCTGACTCTTCCAAGATTTGACACACGAAAGCTTTGAAATGGAAAGGGTAGTTGTCTCCACTGTTCTTTTGTAAAATTTCTTGAAGAGTAATTCTGGCGAATTGGAACCTAAATCCAGTAGCAGTGTTGGTCAATCTTAAATTTTAGTATTCCATGAGTTGCAATTACCTCTGCGTTGGGAGTAAGATTAATAGATGCATTCACGCTGCGTCTTCTCTCTGAGGCGGCTGAATTATGCCTCGATGGTTTTCTTCTTGGGCATCATCTTCTCTTCTTCTTGTTTTTGTTATTGTTGCGAAAAATTGGGTTATTTGGGCTTGAGTAAGGGGTGGTTGAAAGTCGTCGTCGTCGTTCATTTTTGACCATGAAAGTTTCTAGAATATATTCTATGTTATTGAAGTTTTGCTTAAGAATGCGGCCAGTACAGGCGTTCTTGATTTTTCCCAAATTTGACACATGATAGTACATAGTTTGGCAGGCGGAAGGCGTTTTCGTCTGTTTCATAGCGACGTGATACAGGGAGCCATTTTTCTCTGAGTTTGTCTGTCTGCTCCAGATCAGCCTCTACTTGTTCAAAGTTTCCGGTTTGCAATAAATCCCTCCATTCTCTCATTGCATCTCGAGCTCTTTGTACATTGACTTGCTGAGTGACTAGATCCAAGTTTTCCAGCTTGTTGTTTTGGCGGTTCATATCTAAGTGATCGATGACCATGTCCTCAGGAATGACAACTCGATGGTGGCTGCTGTAAACAAGTCTGTAAATGGGAAAAGGGCCCAATTTGGCAACTCTATCAGCATCTCTGTAAGGAAGATTGACTGTCGGGTAGGAACCTTCACTCTCTTGAATGGCCATAAACTGGTTGGAAATCAAAGAGTAAAGCCGGCCGTAATTTGACACCAAATAACCTTTGAGGTTGCATCACATGTGGGAAACAGAAACGTAAACTTCATCTTCTTCAATCTTCAACAAGTCGCTGACATGGACGACAAACTCTCGGAAGTTTGCTCTTTGAAGATTAGCCAAGACACTATTGGTGATATCGCCGTCCAGATGAAGTATAAAAGGACGAGTCATATCCAACTCATAGAAAGTGTCCACCCAGAGCTCGGAGACAGGATAGTCCATTAAGGCACCAAGGCACCAAGGGAGTTTTTGCTTGACAAGTACTTGATTCCAGGCTTGAGTTCACCAATCTTTGACATCTCAAGCATATTTTTCAGATTAGTTACTTGCTCCCAGTTTGTTTATCTTGCGTCTTGGCATGGCTCCAGTATTACTAGGAAACAGTACGGGATTGTAGATGGAGTTTGGACGACGAGATCTGATGATTCTCCATGTGTACTCAGGTTCCGAAAGTGCCTCTTTTCAAATTCTGGTAGTAGTTGTCACGAGGACGCCAACATTTCGAATCATATCGACACTAGATTATTCCAACCTTACATATGGCCTTATATCAGTATTGCGCTGAATATCTTGCTGTGAATTATAGCAGTAGTGGCGTTTCTTGCATGACCATGATTGCTGATTTCATACGCTTCACATCCAGCGATGGGCCGCCATACTTCAGAATTTCGTTCAGCTTCAACCTAAATAATATATCCGTTAGTGGTGACATTTTGAAGTTGATGACATTATATACTTACAGGTCTTTGACGTTGTTGTGGCGCTATGTAATAGCGAAAGGCTGAGAAAAAATGTATAGTTAGATTGACTTGAAAAAGGATGTAAAGCGAAAAAAAAAGAAGATGCAAGGAGAAGAAAGAGAAACGATGATGGGAATTGTGTAGATTACATTTGATTTAACAGACATTGATAGCATTCATTGTCGTAGTCAAGAAAAACTTTTATTTCCAATTAAACATATCCAAATCCGGTACTGAAATAAACAATGATGCCCTGTTCTGTACAAGCTATTTCATTGTCTGATGCGTAGTGCTGGCCACCATCGCCTTTCTTCTCTATGCGCAACCTGTTTACTTGTGGGATTCAAAATCAAACTTTAGCTTCTTTCCTGTTTGATTTTGCAGTTTCTCGTCAGTACTTAAAATCCATTTTGCTTTGGCTTTATTATTAAAAAGTGCCCCTTTCACCTCTTCGTAAAAGACCATGCAATTAATTACAATGCTAGAAAGCTAATATTAAAACAGAGTGGCTTTTATATCAAATCCACTCACAAGACAAAGACTTAAATCACAATGAATATATCAATGGTGATATATAAGGGCCTAATATTTTTTTTTCAGGCAAGTTCTCTCCATTTCCTCATCTTTTCAAACATCAATAGCAAAATAAAAGTACCAGAGTCATACAATAAGGACAGTCTTTCAAGGTCTAATTCTTACTTAAATTACAATGGGGCCTCTATTACGTGCTAAATGTCATATGAAAAACCCGTTGAGATTATTTACTATTCATAGTAGTAAAGCGGATTCACTCATCTCATAAACAAAATCGACGTTGCTATGACAACCCCGTTATATTATGCAAGCATCCAAATTTGGAGCTGTTTGACAGGCGATCTCCGACAGTTATGTCCAATAGCAGCATCGTTCCATTCAATCTCCGTACATGATCTTGCATTTTTATCAGATTTTCAATAAAAGTTGTCTTGAGGGATTATTATCACAAATATTCACAGTCTTGCTAGCTCAACAAAATGAACATATGCAGAGAGGAGCAGCAAAAATATGATCAACCGGAGTTGGATAATTTTCGGCAGTGCTGATATGGCAGCATTCGATTCGCTTTGTCTTATTGCATCTCCTATGTTTCAATCAAAATATTCATGAAGCGTTCAAGACGATGTGTAAAGTTGAATCTTCGAGTAGGTAAAGACTGAAAATATTTGAAGTAAAAGCCAGAAATAAAATTATTTGAAGCTAATTAACAAAAAATCGATCTTTTGACCGATTTTTTACATGAGGTTTATTTTATATGTAACAGATGTATGAAATGCAATGATTTAAATGGTTAAATGATTTAAAGAGCACCATCAACCTTGGCAGCGTGGACAAGGAGATCGACAACACGGTTGGAGTAACCGTATTCGTTATCGTACCAGGCAATGAGCTTGACGAAGGTAGGGGTCAATTGGATACCGGCAGCGGCATCGAAGACACTTGAGCAAGCCTCACCGATGAAATCCTATTAAAGAGAGCATATTAGAGCAAAGTCAACACTCAACAACATGTATAACACCTACGCTGCTCACAACTGCGTCGCTTGTAAAGCCAAGGACACCCTTCATGGTAGTCTCGGAAGCCTTCTTGACAGCTTGCTTGATTTCATCATAAGAAGCACCCTTGGAGAGGTTGACGGTCAAATCAACGACAGAGACATCGGGAGTGGGGACACGGAAAGCCATACCAGTGAGCTTACCGTTAAGTTCAGGAATGACCTTACCGACAGCCTTGGCGGCACCAGTGGAAGAGGGAATGATGTTGGCAGCAGCGGCACGACCACCTCTCCAATCCTTGTGAGAAGGACCATCGACAGTCTTTTGGGTAGCAGTGGTGGCGTGGACAGTGGTCATCAAACCATCAGCGATACCAAAGTTATCGTTGATGACCTTGGCGAGGGGAGCCAAACAGTTGGTGGTACAAGAGGCGTTGGAGATAACCTTGTATTCAGACTTGTAAGCATCGAGGTTGACACCACAGACAAACATGGGGGCATCAGCAGAGGGAGCAGAGATGATGACCTTCTTGGCACCACCCTTAAGATGAGCAGAGGCAGCTTCAGTAGTGGTGAAGACACTATTACGTCAATGTTAGATTATATATATCCCCTTGATAAAATGCATTCGAATATATTTACCCAGTGGACTCGACAACGTAGTCAGCACCAGCGGAACCCCAAGGAATAGAGGTAGGATCGCGCTCAGCAGAGACAGAGATAGCATGACCGTTGACAACGAGCTTACCATCCTTGGCCTCGACGGAACCGTCGAAGCGACCGTGAACAGTATCGTACTTCAACATGTAGACCATATAGTCGAGAGGAATGAAGGGATCGTTGATGGCAACAACTTGAACATCCTTGTTGGACTCAGTAGCACGAAGGACAATACGACCAATACGACCGAAACCGTTAATACCGACTTGAACAACCATTTTTAGAATTTATAAAATATATAGAGATATAATATGAAGAGAAAAAGAAAAACTCTGTAAAGCGAGAAATGCATTGGGTTTATATACCTTTTTTCAAATGTCTCACACTTCATGGGTATTTTGAGGGAGAATTAATCTTGTTTGAATCGGATTCGGATCCATTGGAAGGCAAGAAGGCATAAATTGTGACCTGATGTCGGATAAGTGATGATTGCAATGGACTCAGTCAGACATGATATTTTAGAGTGATAACATTGATAACGTGTCATCCATTGTCCGCTTGTCTAGCTATCAAGTATATCTCACGAATATCCTTGTAGATGTTGAACGATAGAAAATTCCACTTCATTTCATTACTTTCCTTGGTGAATAACATGTATCGAGGGTGAATATTATCCGTTTGAACTATCCTTGAGCTACCTAGCGCCATGTTGAAAAATACCCACGAAGCAAGGTTGCCACACGTGGAGATTGGATATCAAGGGTTTCTAAACCATTTTTACGTTGCATTATTTGTCAAACGTCATTTTTGCAGTAAAGCATTTTCAACTAGTAGTATGGCTGCGCGTGGTTCAGACTAATGCTTGTACCACAACAGGGATTTTTTTTTTTACATGAAACAGATAATATCAGTGAGATTATAATCACATAAACATCAGCCCCCCATCTATCGAATGTGATGCTGTGTAGATCTTCGGAATTTCATTAGAGATTGTATAAAGGATGAATAGTTCATCCAACACTATGGAAAGCTTTACATCATTAACCTTGGCTATACTATGAAATCATGATGGGTATATGATGGGTAGAGATATGCGATGATTGCATTATGATAGTTCTTTACGAGTGATTATGAAGCAGTAATTTAGTCATTCAACTATTTGGTATATTTGTGCGGCGTTCATTGAACACAAATGTCTCAAATCTTGTAGGATCTATTCCCAATTTTTCCATAAAACATCCAGGTTTCGCACTTGCTACGAAAAAAAAGCGATAGATGTGATACGATTTACGCGATATCGAATTGAAAAAGATCGCATTAATTATCATGCGAATGCTGCATACATTGATACATTTAACATTGCTCGCAGATGATAAAAAACACACTTTTCAGTGACACTGACAGGTATGAAAATTTATGGCATGTTTCATATTGTTTGTCATACTCCTATACTGAAGTTTAAAAAATATCCTCCAATTATGGAATCAAAACAATCAATGCAATCGCCCCTGATCAAATGGCTCATCTTCGGATATCAAAGATGCGTAATCGATTTTATAATGAAAATTCGTGTTGATTTGCTTTTCTTTCCTATATGATACACAATTTTTATATCCAAGATGAAATTACAAGCAAAATGAGTGTAAACAGTCGAGGTATTGTATCAGTTGGTCGAATAATGTACAACTCAACATTGAAACGCGTGTGGGGAAAAAAAGAGGCGAGTTCAACTCTTGGACAATACGGTAAAAACAAATACAACTGGAGAATGGCCAGGCACTTGATGTAGTATCATACCAATCCTGGAGCAACACGATATCTATGATTCTACATGACTTGGATTCGAAATTCAATAAATTTTTAATGCGAACATTCCACTGTTGATAATGATGCCGATAAGGCTGCGTATTTGGTTTATAAGGGATGTGACGGAAGCTATTGCTTGTGGTAGTACTTGCGAGTTATAAGATTTAGTTGCTAGAAGGATATTTGGCTGGTAGCTCTATTTCCAAACTTTTAGCATAACGAGGTCAATGCGTATCGTGCTTGAAATGTTCAGAGATAATATGGGATGATGTTCAAGCTGTGCGACATATATTCTGGTGATACAAGAAACGTCATTTCTTCAGGATCTATACACTCTCTCTTTACATCGCACTGAAGCGAGATCATGTATACGATAGCAAAAGATCTGATTACGCTTACTTATTTACAAGGGAATTTGAGAGCTTTCCTAATTAGTAATTCATGTCAAGTCTGTTCCTGGTCATTGAGAAAGTTTCAAATGCAAGGGGAAATTTGAATTTCGGTGATTATTATTGATTGTCCTCCATTGATCATATCAGATACCACATGTATGAAAACACCTTACGACATTTTTGAGCTTATACAGAAACACGGGGCTTATTCATTGTGTATGTATCATCATTGAGCACAAGCAATGTAAATTTAAACAACAAATTTTATTCATTTATTCAAAAAAGAGCGACATCAATGCTGTAAAAGCAGTAAAAGAGGATCAATTGAAACTATTTGCTACTGTTCTTTTTGTCATTTGTATAACCATAGGGAAGCAACTTCTTGAAGCCAGCGATCAATTCATCCAAAGTGTTGAACAGTTCATTGCTTTTGTTCAAGTACTCTGCATCCTTCTCATCCTCGCTCGTACCTTTTCTACCATTGTTGCTAATAGCGGCTTCTTCATCGTATTCTTCATGTCCACCTTGATGTTGACTGGATTCACCCATTCTACTGTCGCCACCTTGATGTACCTTAAAGTGCTGCTCCAACTCGCCAGGTTCAGAAAAGTGATTCCAACAAGAGGGACAAGCATAGCGTTCCACTTGGCAATCATCCAGATTCTTTGAAAATTGGTAAGCAGGATCCCTTACTCTGTTATGGCCTGCTCTTCTAGCTGGCAATTCAATCTGGTGTTGGGTCTTCAAATGGTTGAGAAGAGCTTTAGGTTGAGACAGATCCGAGGAGCACACAGGGCAATGATTGTGGAGATAGGCAGTGATTGCTGGAGACATTGGTGAGGGTAAGGCTTGATGGGTAAACTTGAAAAAAAGAAATAGAGATACAGAATGTTGTGTGGTTAATCGAGGTGTATTTATACTAAAAATGTTGCCAAAGCAAGAGTGCTCCTGAACAAAGACGCATTCTACACTTAAAAGCTTCCACTTGTATTTGATTGTCTGTGTGTGTACATGCAAATGAACTTGTAGCGTCTCATTGAAATGATTGCCATCAAAACATTGGCCGAATTAAGCTTTCTTTGTTTGTTTTATGCATGGCTTTACGCAGGTATTAGTAGGATAGAGTGATTCACATTGCATGTTGCTGAAAAACTGATTTATCAGTAACCAACACTATAAACATGTTTATACATCCGGGGTAGATATTGTACATGGAGCACCAAAAGCAAATGTGTAATGAACTACAAGTATATCATGGACAGCCCCCTAATAGATGCTTGGTTTGTCAGCTATACATTTGGCTTTGATTGTTTCCATAAAAACCAGGAACCCAAAACCCTGAAATGTATGTATGTTGTTGTCTACATTATACAAATTAGTCTAGGTAGAATCAGAGTAATATGCTCAAGAACAATGCTTTTAAAATTGCATATTTAGATCAAACGTTTATTGGTAAAAAAATATATATTGAAGAGTTATCCCTTTAGCTTCAGAATGTCTTTAAATAACTCGCTAACATCGGTCATCAACTGAAATATATTTTGAACAGCCTTCTTTTCAAAAAACTTGCCATTGTAGACGAAATCAGAATCATCTTTGGTACCAGTCTTGCGACGAGGAACAGCGACTCCAGGATCATGACCTTCCATGTGCTCGTTGAGAAGCTCCAAATCATCAGTGTGATACCAGCAGCTTGGACAAGCAAACTGTTGCTCATCATAGTCCTTCTTGCTATTCGTCACATAAGAGTAATCTCTGTTTTTGGGCCGATTGATACCAACAGCTCGGGTGGGAAACACATAACCATGGTGTTCTCGGATGTGTGCAATACACCTGCTGGCCTGTTGGTAGCCTGGTCGATGATCGCTGCAAATGTGGCAGGGATATACCAAGAAGAGAGTCTTGTTTTTACTGTTGACCATGAAAGACGATAATTGATATGAAGAGTATGGAAAGAGATTGATGATATTATTGACTTTTAAGCTTAATTTATATTACTGCATGTCTACTGAAGGCTGGTCCCCCCAGACAACATTTGCGTTAAAGTAGTTTTGTTGCCATGAGAATAACATGTATATCCGTTGTTTTTGTGGTCATCTGTGGCAACATGTTATAGGTATCTAGATCTTTGATTTATCCGGGCTACGGTAGTATAGCAGACACCATTATGTGATATCAAAACATTCTGGATTAAGCCCTTGAGGAAAAGATACAACGAAAATCGACGGCTCTAGAATCATCCATGATTGCTCCATAACCTGGAATCAAATTTCATTGATCTGGGTGGTTATGAGCACTATGAATCAAAGAACAATCTGACCCTGCTCGTGTCAATGAGGCTATTCTGAATGATCCAACTGAGAAAATTAATGCAGATGGCACATGATTACATGGACATATTGTGTACTTTTTATGGCTTTTATTGCTACAACAACCTCATCTAACAAAATCACTTTTGTTGCGTAGCTAGAAGCTCTTGCATACGTTGTTGTGTCTAGTTGTAACATGAGATTTAGTAAAGATAAAGCATGGCAATGTAACAAGCTACTACCTTGGATGTCAAATAGTGGAACACGGCCTCCTTTACCCAAGGTTGCTTGTAGAAATCAGTTTGACGCACATCCTCCAAATTGACCTTGGTTTCTCCCAAAATGGCCTACAAAAAAACGCCATCATTAAACAATGCACCACCAATCCTTACGCACCACAAACATACCTCCAAATCTCTCGCTTGACTTGTGATCCACTTGTTTGTAAACTCGATTGGATCTATTGAAAACTGAGTCAAGAAATCCCGCTTCACCTTGGAGTTGTTGATGCTTTGTACGCATTGCACAATCTTATCATCCAATGCCATCACTTCCTTTTGTGGCTGACTTGATGAGACGATATTCAGCATCTTCTGACGCAGAATACTGTCTAATTCGACATCCATATCGTAGGCAGTGGGTCCCTGATTGAACTGCTTATCCACTCGAATCTTGTATTCAATTACGATGGGGTCTGGTTGAGAAAGATGACGGTTGATCAAGTCGGGTAAGTCTGAAAATTGCACTTGACGTGAGCCGAATAGATCTGCCAATTTGTCATCGCATTGAATCACTCGTTTGTCTTGTTTATCGTGTAGTTGGTGAAGCTTTTTTGTTGGCGCTGTATTAGATTCGTATCCAACAGCCTTCCTGCATCAGTTGCTTACCTTGACATAGTTCCATAGTTCATTGAGAATGTGTGGTTTAGCAGCTAACGGAGACGACACAACCTCTGCCAAGGCAGCGCTCAATTTGTATTTCTGAGGGTTAAAGTCAGGCACAAGAATGATGCGTGCGTTCACATCCACATCTCCTTTGCGCTTCAGTTCAATGCCATCGGTATCCAAAGCATTGGCTTGCTTATGCCACTATCGCCATACGCACATTTAACTAACGTCGCATCAGCGCCTACTGGCTTGTTCAACATACCTCTGTGATGTTGCCCTCTGGAAATACTTCGGGGTCACGGTCGAGTTCAACAATGATGGTTTTGAAGAAGGACGTAAACTTTTGAACTGGCTGTGCTTTTTTTGTCGGGATCAATGGCTAAACGAACATTAGACATCCATGCCAAAGTCATTGATTCAACTGCTTACATCCAACAATCTGCCCTCTATTCTCAGTGTCCAGGATGGCGCATTATCGTCGTTTAGCTCAAAGCTCGTTGCTTCCTCTAGCTGTCCTGGCTGATCGGCGGCTGTGTTGGATACAAAGATGCGAAGCGTGCGGCGCACTTTGGTAGGCTTCCCTAAAGCCTCTTGAATATCGAGTCGCTTTCTCATGATGGCTCCATCCAAGTTCTTTTCGAATTCGCTCAATTCGGTATACAGTTTCGACTCTGGCACGTATGCCTCTACCTAGATGGAGCAGCAGCAGTGTGAGAGGATGCACATGTGTGCTGATCGTTGCAAGACATACCCGTGGAGGATTGTTGCGGTCTGTAGGCCTCTTTTTTCTACACACAGGGTTAGTTTTCTTGCGCATTTGGCACCTGGAGTCGCATTACTTTATGTGCTTTGTGATGGAGTCTGCCTCTGTCAGCTTCCTCTTGATTTGTATCGTGGGTGTTATTGTCGAGTGTTGCATGTTGATGTGAATGTAAAAGGAAAATGAAAAAAGAGGAAAAAATTTATTATTTTAAAAAAAGGTCATTAAAGCAAAACAGGCGTAAAATAAACCGACTGGATATGCGACTAGGAATCTCTGCTCGTTCAGGTGGAGCACGCTGGAGAACATGCCAGAGCTGGAATAGGTGCACCACAGGATGCTGATCACGGTAAGAGCAGTTCCAATAATGTTGTCCAGCTTCAACACCACGCTGAACCCACTCAACATGACCATGGGCAAGAGACAGTATCCCAACACACTTGCTGTTCTCGACCAATCAATGCCGTTTTCACTCATGAGATTCAAGATGAGGTAGATGCTAACAACGCCCATGACACCAACGCCGTAAATGTATCCAAAATGCGCTTTTCGTGACAGCAATAAGAATGTACCAAACAGAAAGATAAACAAGAGTGGGCCTGCTAGATCAGTGTCGTCCATGATTGTATGAGGCACAGTGCGGAATGGATTTAACACAGCAAGACTCTATCACTGCACAATCAGCGATGGATTCCCCTTCCCTCCCCCTAAAGCAGCTGCTTACCTTTGTCTTGATGTGGCCAAAGTTGAGTCCAAGTTCTTCTAATAAGGGTGGTTCATCTGCAAATCCACCTGTTCCAAACGCGCTCCAGAAGGACCCAGAGGATCCAGTGGTATAATTGTAGTTGGGCGTATGCATGTCGCCTGTGGGTGGGCTGCTGTAGTAATTGTTGGCATTGGCGCTGTATTGGTCTCCATAGTTTGACGAGTAGAACTGCAAGCCATCTCCTCCAGCAGCAGCTCCAGCAGGCGCAGCAGCAGCAGGTGGCTGGCCATAGTACTGGCTTTGATCTTGGTTGTTATCAAACAAGACTGAATGAACAGATTGTCTCGAAGCCATCTTTGTTTGTTTAATGAATAGAGAAAAAAAGAAGAGCGAAAAAAAGCTTGAACGTGGCCCTCTCAAATAAGCGAGTTTCAAATCCCAGCAGAGCAGCATTTTATAAAAGACAGACTGTACATGTACACAACGTTGCGTTTATTGGGAGAAATGTGATTTTTTTTTAATAGAATGAAATGTTGGAGTCGCCTTCAGCAGGAGCATCGAGATCAACGTATGATTTAACTTGGCGAGGATCCTTGGGAAGCAGCGATTCCTCCAGATCCATCATGGCAGCATTTGCAGGAGCAGCTCTTGCTCTTCTTGCAGCATTAGCCCAACCAGCAGGATTCTCACTGCCGCCAAAGCCAATACGAGGTATTTGATCCCAAGGCGTGCCAGGCACAGCAGCAGGAAGGCCACTCATGCGCATGCTCTGGTGTGGCATCATAAAGGGCTGCTGACCGCCTGCAAAGGGCATGTTCATGGGCATCATTTGTGTATTGCTGTTATTGTTGTTGTTGTGGTTCACTGTGCTGGGGATAATGTGATTTGGATCGCAAACGTAATTGTTGTAGTATTCGACTTCTGACTTGATGCGCTCGATTTCCTCTGGGTGCTTGGACAGAATATGCTTTTCCACATAGTCAAAGCCCTTGAACGCTTTGGAGCACTCGCCAACTTGGCATTTGTATTTAGATTCATGCTCCTTGAGAACATGTGCTTTCACGTAATCGTCAATTTCGCTATGATACACAGTGATGAGTGGCATTCAAAGGGCAATGTATAAAGTGGTGGTTGCTTACGTCTGTAATACACGGCCACCCAGGCGTTTTAGTTCGCGGTCGTCAGGCGTGTGGATTTTGAGCGATATCTTTTGATCCAGATTCTTGACCCATTGTGCAACTGTAGTTTAACGTTGGCACATGTCCTTTCTCATGCAAACTGGCGCTCTGCAACTCACCTCCTCTCTCGGTCTTGGCTGCCTGCTTGGGATCCACAGCTTCGCCATCAGCAGCAGCAGCAGCAGCAGCAGCACTTGTGATGGTGCGGCAGTGAGGATCGCAGCACTTTCTTGACAGCTCTTCAGCAGAATCACACTCTAGAGCACAGTAATAGCAATACATGTGAACTCGTCTCAGGTAGGCAATGATCATATCCAGCGACTTTTTGAGATTCCATCTATCCACAGACTCTTCTTCCTCTACTTTGCCGTCTTCGCTCTCTCCTGCTGCTTTTGCCTCTTCTGGCTTGTGTTCGCTGATCACCTTCTGAGCACGCATCTCCACCGCCTTCAAGCCCTCTTGCGTATCTTCGCCCAGCAAGGATTCCAGAGCCAAGGCAACTTCCTTGGCTTGCTCCAGGTCCTTTTGCAGTCGCTCGGTTGTGTTGGTGATGTCGGGCGCAATTCTTGGCGAGCGTGTCTGAGCCATGTTTTTGCGGTTCATGGCCAAGTGAAATACAAAATCATCCACCTTTTGATTGTCCATCAGTTCAAAAACTTTCTTCATGTCAGTGCCCTGCTTAAAGTTGATCCAGCCAATGCGGTGGAACTTCTTGTTGGGTCCTGGTTCAGAGAGAGACAAATAGTCGAATCCTTCAATCTTGCTGCACATCTGCAAAACGACACACATCAGCAAGCGACGACACACGATAACAGCCTGTCGGCAGCTTACCTCCATGATCTTTTCTCTGGCAATGGTGGGCGGTACCGTCTTGATGACCAGCCTTGTTTCGTACTCTGCATTGGCGTCCTCCTGGTTGGATTCAGAGCCAACTGCAGCAGCAGCAGCAGCAGCTTCAGCAGGCTCGTCCTCGTCGTTCTGTGTGGTGGTGGGTCCGTCTTTGTCGTAATTCACCTTGTCGTAGTCGCCGCGCTCCAATTCTTGCAAAAACTCCTTCAAATAACGACGTCTGCGCACTTTGATGTCGTCTAGTCGAGGGATGGAGATGGTTGGGTGGTATTTGTCCTGGAACCACTCCTTGTCCTTGTTGGCGGCAAAGAACTGGGCCAGTAGACGGGCCGCAAACTTCTCCTTGTACTGAGCAAATCGCTTCTGCATGTCTTCGTCGTCAATGCGTCGTGTGGCGGTTCTCTTGGTGAATTCAAAAAAGTGCTTAAAGGGCACCAGGTAGTCCAGCTGTGCGGGATCGACCGGTGTGAATCTGCCGTGCGTAGAGGTTAGTTTTGCCATGAAAGAGAGAGGTGCTTTTTGAGACGCTACCTGTCGACGTTGCCAGCCCAGCCCTGGCTGACCATGGGCGCATTCATCATGTCTACCGGCAAGTGCGTGTGTGTGTGTAAGTATACAGTCATGCCCATCCAGCAGCGCTACTACCTACCCATCATCGGATAGCCGTTGCCAGCGCCCACTGCAGGATTGCTGTTGCCGGCAAAGGGCATGGGCGCAGGGATGTCAGGCTTGCTTCCGTAGCGCGGACCAGGCACGTAGCCGTCGCGCTCATAGTTGGGGATGTAATGGTCGGTTTCTGGGTCGTTTCTGATGTCTCTGTTGTTTCTGTAGCCTCTCATGGGAGGAGGCGAGTAGGAGGGTCTTCGCTTGTGTCGACGGTCTATTGTAATTTCATTTTTATAAAAAGATAAAAGAATGAAAAGAACGGTAATAACAACAGCAAGAATAAGATTGAGGAATAGGGAAAGATGGTGGTTATACCTTCAGGAGGAGTGGGGCTGCGTCGACCGCGCTTCTTGCGATCGTAGCGCTCGTATTCTTCGCCGTATCTCTCACGCTCCAAGCTTCGCTCATGTCGAAACTTATCACGCCCATGGTTGCGAGAGGCATTTTCATCGTCAGACCAATCATTGAATCCCATGTTTCTTGAGCAAACCAACAAAGAAAATGGATAAAATAGAGTAAAAGTGTAAAAAAAAGGGAGAACCTGATGGTCTCTTTTATATATAAGGCCTTGATGACGACAACTGCAAGAGGATCATGTAGAGCTTCTCGGTTGTTCAAAGCTGGTTTTGGTGACCGTTTTGATTTGATTCATGAAAATTTTGACATTTGTCAAAAGCTTTTTTTTTCTCCCCTTCTGTACACTTTAAAGAGCAAATCTCTCTCTCTCTTTCTTTCACTCTTTAATATAACAACAATGGGAAAAGGTGGCTACGGTGAACAAAGAGGCGGCGGACGTGGCGGATTCCGTGGAGGTACAGTATCCATGGCATTGCCATCTTGGGCGTCAGTTTGACTGGATGTCAAATGTCAGCATGTGCAGATCTCACTGACATGATTTTGCAGGTCGCGGTGGAGGACGTGGTGGTTTCAACAACTCATTCAATCAGGGACCACCTGCCGAAGTTGTCGGTAAGATTGCCAGCAGCTGGATTCGATCTGGATGGCCCTATGCTCACTCACACGTTTATAGTCGTCGGTGCTTTCCAGAGCGCATGTGAAGGTGAAATGGTCTGCAAATTGAACAACCCCAAGGTTCCCTTCTTCAATGCACCCATCTACCTCCAAGACAAGACCATGATTGGCAAGATTGACGAAATCCTCGGTCCCTTGAACGAGATCTTCTTTACTGTCAAGATGCAAGATGGCAAGACTGCCAACACATTTAAGAAAGACGACAAGGTCTACATTGGCCTCGACAAACTCTTGCCAATGGACAGATTCTTACCCAAGCCCAAGGTTGCTGGCAAGGGTAACGTATAGACCACATGCCTACATACAAAGGTTGATACTGATTTGCCGTTTGTGATAGTCTCCAAGCCTACTGGTCTCCAAGGAAAGGTTGAAAAGAAGCAGAGCGCTGGATTCAGTGCCCGTGGTGGCCGCGGTGGCCGTGGCGGTGGACGCGGTGGTTTCGGTGGTGATCGTGGAGGCCGTGGTGGTAAGTTGTGTGATCTGATTGTGTACATGTTGAATTCGGTACTCATCTCGACATTGAATTAGGCGGACGCGGAGGCTTTGGCGGTAGAGGAGGCTTTGGTGGCGACCGTGGAGGAAGAGGCGGCTTCGGCGGCAGCCGTGGTAAGTTGTGCTTTGATGGATGTACATGTTGAATTTTGACAACTCATCTTTTGACATTTGAATTAGGTGGCCGTGGTGGATTTGGTGGTGATCGTGG
This sequence comes from Mucor sp. M7501, assembly GCA_037040325.1. Taxonomy (NCBI): domain Eukaryota; kingdom Fungi; phylum Mucoromycota; class Mucoromycetes; order Mucorales; family Mucoraceae; genus Mucor; species Mucor sp. M7501. The sequence goes on along the minus strand of JAXQGS010000016.1, from coordinate 6,614 downwards.
AGGCCGCGGTGGTGCTCGTGGCGGCTTCGGTGGTAGCCGTGGTGGATTCAGCAGCGGAGGTGGTGGTAGTCATGTTACCTTTTAAACAAAGCAAATTGTACATATAAAGCTCTTTTTATGCAAATACGTTTCTTGTGATAATTACGGTCATTCAAATGCACAAATTTGAGGAGACACATTCAGGATGATTGAATTTCAGAGAGCATGAATAACTCACCATCATCATCATTATTTTTTGCAATCCACAAATACCTTTCCTTTTTATTGTTCATCTTTATCAGATACAGCCGATCCCTATCAATGCCACAGCAGAACATCTCAAGGAAAGCCGTCGTCCGAACCCGAAAAACAAACATGCCCAATAACGAGATCATATATGCTCAAATGTCAGATTTCAAAATGCAGCGACATGCGATTGGAACCTAAAGGGTGATACCAGCAGAGACTGAGCGTATTGAAAGCAATTAGATGTCTATAGTGTCTTTTACTATACAAAAGATGCTTGCCAGGGCAAAACACACAGCCGGCGCTGAGATTGAATTTCAAAGCTTGCTTTTTGTGATCCTCCAGAACCTGCATTTGGACATCCAAAAACCTTTCAGGGGCAATTACACAAGATTTTTCTACCCGAACAGCATGTATTTCTCTAAAGTTTTGGATGTAAAATTGAACGAGGAATCTAATAGTGTTAATTCCAAAGCGATTCCTTTAGTTTGTGATGAGCAACTGTCAAAAAATGTAAAACAGGTTTTCGGCGGAAATGTCTACAAACACTATCATAAATTGATCCAACGACACTTTTACATGCTCCTATGCTTCTCTGCGGTTCGTTTGAGCTTAGGAACACCTTAATAGAAAACTTCATTTTCGAGGTGAAAACCTCCATCATTCAAAATCATCAAATTTTCCCTTGCTAGTACAAGGCAAAATTTTCAAAAATCGATGATCAACTCGATCCCCAAAAAATTGCGGAAAAGTGATCCCTCACCTAATGTCAGGTCGTGGAACACGATTGCGCCAGTTTCGAAACCGATATCGTGCTTCGTTGGCAAGATACAAGCGATTCAAGCTCTTGATTTTACAGTGAAAAATACGTTTGAAGGCTGCTCACTGAACATTGCTCTTAATAACATCTGGTTTGATGGTCTGTAGTTTATCATGTAGCGAAGCAGTGTATTATAAGTACAAGAGAGACACGCAAAAAGCTTGGATCGAGTTTGACACTGCCTCAATTTCAGATGTGTTGTGCAAATGGTCAAACAATGCTTGCCCCTTTGAGACACATAGTACCAGTAGAGGCGAGAAATTGCTGATCAGAAACGATGCGATTGCAAAGGAGTTCAAAGAGAATACTACGACTTACAATTCAGCATTGAGATTCACCTCCAAGTATTGAATTGATACATTAATTTGAACCAATTGATTGACATTGTGTCGTTTAGCGAAAAAGCGAAGGGTTGAATACTTCCCGCTTAACTCTTACAAAGCCCCTCCTTACTATTAGAAACTGCATATCGATTTATTTCTTCTGATTCAACATTGGATTAACCGGGCAGATCCAGTGGGGAGCGAAGGTTGACTTTTTCACCGTAGCTTGGGGGTAGATTACAGCTCGTTGTTTTCAAAGATTGGTATACTCTGCTGCATCCCTCAAAGGTACACGGGAATTTCTGGAAAAATAATCAGTATCATGTTTGTAACAGGAATTGCTTCTTGATTACTTTATGCCCAGTGTGGGTCTTCAAATATGTTTTCATGTCATCCATGGATTTGTATACCTTGTTGCATCCCTCAAAGGTACACGGAAGTTCCTGAGAAAGTAATCAATGTCATGTTAGAACAAAAAATGCTTCTATAGAAGAGCATATTTCTGTGCCTTGGCAACTTTATCGTGCGTGATTTAATGCTTCGCCAAAGAATCAAATCGCGTGGTGACAAAACTACACCCAAGGAAGTCGCAGTGGAATTTCTAGCAAGAGTGTTACTGTCATTACCATGCTATAGAATCGTGTATGTTCTGTACCTTTGCATTAGCACTATGTGTCTTTTTGTGGCGTGCCAATGAGTCTTTTCGCGCCGTAACGAAACTACACCCAGGAAAGTCGCAGCGTAATTCCTAGCAAGAGTGTCAAAATTTAGTGATTCAAAAAAGTCTAGTACTTACAAAGGTATTTGGAACCGCGTTGATTGGAATACCAATTTCAATCACCCTGTTCTTGCAAGTTTGAATGTAATCTGCATAAACTTTTTGCTCGGTTGTCTTCGCCTCCAACTTCAAGGCGTCTTCTTCAAACTGCTTTAGGTTGAAGTCTTGGATACTGGCTATTTGTGGGAATCCAGCAAAAGACAGGATCGCGTTGATTGAGTGTACGTTTAGTGTATGAAAATCCCTGAGAGAATAAGGTGTTAGTATGTACCTATCAAAAATTTGCACAGACACTTACTGAGCCAGTACCCAAAGGAGTTTGTCGCTCAAATTGTTTTCTATGTAATTGTGGAAAGAGAGTCTTGAAGAGAATTGCGACAAGGGCAGACAGAGATCACTGCTTTTTAACCAGTTTTTGCTGTGGTTAATCTAAACAAGAGATTTCCTTCTCCTGCTACTCAGAGAAGCAGCAGAAAGAGTAGCGCCGTTGCACCCAAAGAGCCAAAAAAAGTTTCTTGCCTTGACAGGATCAGTGTCCTTAATGACGGAAGAAGGAAGGCCCAATTTTGATCGTGCCTGGGCAAGCTTTTTGTTGATCATCATCCACCTGGTCTTTCCAATCAATGCTGTTTGGTAAGTCTGGTTTCGATTTTTGCAAGCTTCGAATCTGAGCAAAGTATTGTATTAAGTACTCAATTACGACTCTTTTCTGCTACTCTGCTTACCTGATGTTTGGCTCGCTTGCTCCACATGCCGAAAGTAGATTGTACAAGAAGGGAAAGTCGGTGGACCTCAATCCAATGCCAGTATTTCTATTATCCTGAGAGTTGATTCCGTCTGCCGCAGAGAATCCAATAAAAGCCTGACTGACGGGTTTGTTGTTGATGTCCTCGTAAATTGTCAATGGTAGGTGATTCTCGAGCTTGGCAGTCTTCATCAGCAGCCTCTATCTTTTCCTCCCCTTCTTCTTCGACTCGTTGTAGTTGGTCGAAACCTGTAAAAGACAATACCGCGTTTACTGCATCTAATGATAAACCGTGCAAATCTCTGATAAAATACAACATCAGCGTATGCAATTGAGAACAGGGTACATGAATACTTACTGTCCTAAGACACATAGAAGACTATCCTCGAGATTATGCTGTAGATATTCGTAGAAGAAACAAAATGCTCCCAACAGCTTGGACTGAACATACAACTACCATTCACATAGTAATCCAAAAAGAATATGTGTATAAAAGATCGTACTCGTAGAAGAAAACGTAAAAAAAAAAAAAAAGAAAAGTATATCTGTTTTGTCTCATTACCCTCATTTATCATCTTGATCTGAGTGACCTTCCAAAAACACTGAATCAATCTATTGCATGAACCACAATGTTAAGGGGTGCTTCATTTCGCAAAAAAAGAAGAGTTTGATGTGCGGGAAAACCACTGTCATATTTCTTGTTTATCATCAAACCTTGTATTTAATATACAATAATGGCGATCGTAGTGGATGTCACCTTTTAAACAATGCAAATTGTACATATAAAGCTCTTTTTATGCAAATACGTTTCTTGTGATAATTACGGTCATTCAAATGCACAGATTTGAGGAGACACATTCACGATGATTGGTTCCAGAGAGTATGAATAACTCATCATCATCATCATTTTTTGCGACCCATAAATACCTTGTTTTCTTTTTTTCCTTGCCTCCATTTTTTCCAGCTTTTCATCCCACACCATCATGAGAATTCTATCCATCTATACGCCCATACTAAAGACATCTTGCTATGCGAGATCTGCCGTCGTATTCAGCATGTCTACCAAATCAAGCCGGTTCTACCACAGCGCTGATTACAGTGGAGGCGGGCTCATGGGAAGAGGCGACTTCCCAAACATGTCTAACCCACCGTCTTCTTCACATGCATCGTCATCGCCGCCAAGAGGGCCCGAAGATCCGTTTGCTCATCTGGATCTTGGCCAGATCGCTGACCCGCGCTCCGTAAGTGTCTGTGTTTGTCTGTGGATGTGTGCGTATGCGTATTAAGTTTGCATGCAAATTAGATTGTACAACATCTGAATGAATATGTTATTGGTCAGGAAAGAGCAAAGAAAGTGCTTGCCGTAGCCATCTTCAACCACTACAACCGTGTAAGAGCCAACATGAAGCGAGCCCATCTGCAGCAGCAGAAACTGCACCAGCAACAACAACAGCAGCAGCAGCAGCACCAGCAGCAGTTGCACCAGCAGCAACAGCAGACAGCTCATATCGATGGAGTCATTGCTGTGGATGAAAGACTTCATGCTGAGCACCACCACCACCCCACCACGCCACACCACGACGGCTACTACTCGAACCAAATACCCATTCAACCACATCCTGCTGATCTTCCGTCCACAGAGAGAAGCATGTCATTTGGTATTTGTAATCTCAATTGCTCGACAGTCAGCACAACATGACTAACAATTAAACATGACATAGGTGCACAAAGAAGAGCCTGGCTGAATCCCCCTACCGAGGCAACCAACGACAAGTCCGCTTTCCCCCACAATGATACGAAAGCCGCTGTAGCTGGCCTTGCAGACGACACAGTAGAGGAAGACGAGGAGAGCACGGTGCATGACAAGAGCAACGTCTTGCTGATTGGACCCACTGGATCAGGCAAAACACTGTTGGCCAGAACACTGGCTCAAGTGCTGCAAGTGCCATTTTCCATGTCGGATGCTACACCTTTCACGCAGGCTGGTTATGTGGGAGAGGACGTCGAATTGGTCATCCAGCGATTGCTCCAGTCGTGCGATTTCGATGTCAAGAAGGCTGAAACCGGCATTGTTTTCATTGACGAAATTGACAAGATTTCAAGACGATCCGATAGTCATACAGCATCCAGAGATGTGTCTGGTGAAGGGGTGCAGCAATCCTTGCTGCGAATGCTGGAGGGCACTGTCGTCAATGTCACTGACAAATCAGGTGCAGGCAACCACAAGCGAGGCCCCAACGGTGGAGGATCCATGTCACCCAGTAAGGGAGAGACATACTCTGTGGATACGAGCAACATCCTGTTCATTCTGAGTGGCGCCTTTATTGGACTAGACAAGATTATCGGCGATCGTATGTCTAAAGGAGTAAGTTGCCTGTCATGCGTGTGGGGTAATAGCGGTAGATACTGACATGATGTGCAGTCCATTGGTTTTGCTGCCCAGCTGAAATCTGATGCTGATATCGAAAAGGAGAGCAAAGACTCTTTGCATCAAGTGGAGCCTACGGATCTTGTCAGATTTGGATTGATTCCCGAATTCGTGGGCCGTGTTCCAGTAGTCGCCTCTGTCAATAACCTGCGCGTGGATGATCTTGTCCGTGTGCTCAAGGAACCAAAGAACTCTTTATTGAAGCAATACGAAGGTCTATTCAAGCTGAACAATGTTGATTTGCGATTTAGCCAAAACGCATTAAGAGCCGTGGCTGCACAGGCCTTGGAGAAGAAGACGGGTGCTCGAGGATTGAGAAGAATCATGGTAAGTAGAGAATGCGTAGTAGACCCAGTATGTGTGTATCATGAGCCATTCACACAGTGATTAGGAAAACTTATTGCTGGAACCCATGTACGATGCACCAGCTTCTTGTATCAAGCAAGTCATCATTGATAGCAAAGTAGTCAACAATGAAAAGACACCCGTGTACATTACTTCTGAGAAATCACAATTGGCCGAGAAAATCATTGCTGAGGACGATGGTTTGGAATTGTCATCGACTGAAGATGATGTGCCACAACAAATGACTCAAATATAACTGTAAAATCAAGCTGTACATACCCCCCTTTTCCCCTGTCTCTCTTTCTTTCTGTCTTACATTACTTTTATATATCAGTCGTTGTCTGTTTGCTTTCTTTTTTTTTTAACGTCAAGTAATAAATTTCGAAACTCTGTAAAATGATGTCTTTGATGGAAATCATCTGCGAACGTACTACATATCGAGGAAAATACAGCCTTTCTCAGGATATTTTTACCTGTGGTAGCAAGGGGAGATCAGGAGGACGAATTTTTACAGGACACAGAATGATTGGGTTCTCTTGATAGAGTTGAGTTACAACTTCAACCAAGGGCTCAATGGATAGAAAATTGTTTGCACTACGATAATGCGGATTGATACCACAATCCATGTTTTGATGACAGAGATTGACTGATCCTTCCAAAACAACCAGAAAGACGCAAAAACTATCTCATCAAAATTCGATTAAATATCGTACACCAAAACACTTGAAATTAGCATCATTAGAATCTCCTTTGAATTCTGTACAAGTCTCATATAAAATTTAAGGAATGATCACTATCAAAAATTACTTGAAATCATGGTTTAAAGATTTTGATTTCATTATTTTTGTTCAGTAGCCAATATGAACTACTGGCAGGCGGCCATTTCCTTTTTAAGAACCGCGTCTGTTTTAGTGTATTCAGCGTGTTCTGCTAGTGCTGGTGACCACTTT